>CM076581.1:1564847539-1564950099 GCA_034641835.2 Pinus albicaulis
ATTTAGACGTTGCTTGTTAACCATTTGAGCGTGTGTCTTAACTCATTTTCAGCCCGTGTGTGTGTGTGCCCTTTTCTTTTAGTCTTTTGCCACGGTGGCGGAACCATCGGTTTCGTCTACTGGTAGTCCTTACACGGACGATTCTTCAGAAGCTTCTGAGCCTTCTGTTGAACCACAGCAGCCTGTTGTTTCCGAGTTTCCCGACGGGGGACCGGTTCTCGCCGAGAAACCCTTTGGAGGACCAGTTGAGTTCAATTGGCCCTTTTCGAACCCTCTGTCTGAATTGAGATTAGGAGCTGATTTCCTTTCTCTTACATCGGGTTCACCGTTTGTTGCTGCTGTCTTTCCTCCTAGTCCTCGCCGTCTTCTGCGTGATTTAATGGCAGGATCAACCATGAGTGATTCTGGTGAGGAAATTCCGGGGTCTGATGACTATCAGCGCATCCCTCGTAGATTGTTTGAGGGAGACGGTTCCGAGTTGGCTACCACATCGTCAGCCAGTCCATCTTTACCACAGGGATACAGATCTCTGGGTCAGATCATTTCAGCTGCTGCCTCTATGGGGATATCATCTCCCGCGTCGAGACCAGCTGCCACTACACCCGGGGTGTCCCCTTCGACGCCCGTCACTTCTGTTCCCGTTCGGCCCACTGTTTGTGTGGCTGCCTCTTCTGCTATTGTCTCATCATCTGCTACCAGGGCTGGGCCAACTCCTAAAGACATTTACCTAGTTACTGCTATACCGGAGAATATCTCTCCGGAGGAGTATCGGTTGTTTTTACAGCAGCCGAACGCCGGAGCTGGACAAGTTCCCCAAGATCCTTATCGATCCTTCTTTTCACACTATGCACAGGATGGCACTCCCGTGTATATGTTCCCAGGTCAGTTTGACGAGCATGGGGAGGTTTTGCGCCTTCCTGCTCCTGAGGCTTATTTATATGCTCAAGGTTTACCATACAACCAGGCTTACAACCCGCAGGGACAACCCTTTCAGGGCCAACCTGCGGGCCAACCTGGCTATTTGTATGACCCACAGGGACATCCCAACCAAGGCTACCCTGCGGGCCAGCAAGGGCCATTATACAATCCGAAAGGACCATATTATAGCCCTGCTGGTCAACCTGCTCAACCTCAGCTAGGGTATCAACCGGGACAGGCCTATGATCCTGGGGGGCAAATTCAGCCGTCTTTACCAATGCAACCGCAGTATCCTGCTGTTTCTAACATTGCATATCAGCCAGGACCACCCTATGGTTCGGCTTCAGGTCAAACTGGTTTCCAGCAAGCACCTGGTCCTATTCCTCCACCAGGGCAACCGGTTCATCCGGTACAACCCGGAGAGTGCAACCGGATTCACGCCATTCCAATTGGTGTACGGTCTGGAAGCTACCCTGCCGGTTGAATGTGAAATTCCTTCGCTTAAATTAGCTGTGGAGCTCTTACCGGATACTTCTCCTGAGGAAGAACGTCTTCTATATCTCGAACGGTTGGATGAAACCCGTCGTCTAGCTGCTTTGATCATCGAAGCACAAAAGAAGAGGGTCAAATCTCATTTTGATCAAACTGTTTCTCCCCGTTCTTTCATCGAAGGAGATCTCGTCCTCTTGTACGATCAGGCACATGATAAGCTTGGAGCCGGTAAACTCCAGCCTATGTGGCACGGTCCCTATATAGTAAAACGCGTTTTGAAAAATGGGGCCTATGAGCTTATAGATTACGAAGGAGTTCCGTTGGCGCAGCCCAGAAATGGGCTGTACCTTAAAAAGTACTACGCCTGAAGTGATTTCTTGGTGTGATGTGTGTACATAGGTGTGTGATTGTCATTTTTGTGCATAGTGTGGTGTGCTTTGTAAACATCTTTCTGCTGATCGGGTCTTCCTGGTTGTGCAGATGTCTATTCATCCATTTGTTGGTTTCGCGGATGGTGCCTCCCGCAGTACCAGGAATCTGTCTTCCGCAGCCTGGGTAATCTACGATCCTGCTGGTGAGTTGATTGACTTGCAAGGTGTGTGTTTAGGACGTACCACGAACAATATCGCGGAATATAGTGCCGTGTTGGAATTGTTAACCGAGGCAGTAAACCTTGGTATCCGTGAATTTCTCGTGTACCTAGATTCACAACTTGTAGTGTTACAGCTGAACGGACACTATTCGGTAAGAAACCCGTCCATATTACGTCTGTATTTGCGTATTCGATTACTGGAAAGGAATTTTGACTACATTACATATCATCATATACCCAGGCATTTGAATACATTAACAAATGCAGTAGCAAATTTGGTATTAGACAGACATTTGCGCAATTTATAAATCATCATCACATGTAAAGAAAGACTCATCCAGAAATAGATATGCATATATATATAGATATCGAAATGTTTACATAAGAGTGTGTCACATAAAACTCAAAAATATACATAATCGTCTTAGTACATCCGGAGACGGTATGTCTCTCAAAAAATAGGTGTGGTATAAATCCTAAGGACTAATCCGCATGGTGCTCATGATAGCATGTGACTGCACGCACTAAGCGCCTCAGGATTCGGTGGATCTGACTCATAACTCCCACCGTGTGGCGCTGGTATGCCATCGGTACGTCTGCTAGCCGGGCATAGTCTGGGATCCCGTGGGCTATCCCCTCGAGGTTCTGGATCAGTTCATCTCCTCCGGTGCCTTCTCCCTGAATCTCAAGGGTGAGTTGTGTCCTCCGAGAGATTGGAGACATCCCGGCTGGTCTCTCAGGTCCCACATCTGCATGCATATATGATTGTGTTAAGACAAATGTGTATTGACAAAAAAAAAACATATAAACATAAAATCAAAACATGAGGTCTTACCCAACTCCTCGTCCCAGTCATCCCCTTCTGGTAGTGGGAGGTTTGGGTCCCCAGTAAAGTCAGTTCCTGCATAGGGCCAGTCTTCCATGACAATCAGCTGGCGCCGTAACCACCTAAAAAACTCTGGCCTCCAAGACATCTGTTGGCCACCTCCAGATCTGGGCATCAATGCTGCCCAGCGAGCCATTATTGGCTCTCGTGGTATCGGACTCGCCACTGCGGCCCCTTGGCCTGGGAAGATTGGTAAGCATTCCAGAATAAACAATACCAAGATGGAATCATAACCGAACTGTTTCAGTTTCCCCTGTTTGCACTTTGTGAGCTGCCTTTTCATGTTGATTGTTACTGCTTCTGCCCAATTAAACAGTAAGGGACCCATGCATTCTGAGGCCAGTAGGATTTGGGTCTTCATGGCCTCATGCGGAGCCTGTGACCCAGCAGCCCGCGTGATGGTATGGAGAACTACTCTCAGTGCCAGATCAGGGATAGTGTGGATATCCACCTTCTTGCTTCCTGATCCTGTTTGTGCCCCTCGGCACGCCCGTGCCATCACTTCTTCCATATTTTCCCCAGATGGTCTGCTTCCAGTTAGTACAGGGATTGGACCTCTACGGGACAATCCAGTGATGAAATAAACATCGGTGACCTCTAGTTCTAACACCTGGTCTCATAACCTGAACACTTGTTCCTGTTTGTCCCAGATACTGATTAAATACTAGAGGAGCTCGGGCTGAGCTCGTAAACATGGTGTGAGGAAGAAATTTTTCAATCCACAGTTTCTCAGTGCATTCATGCAAGCTTGGCTTTACATGGCTTGTTCATCCTCTTCTCCGTGCTCTCATTCTTTCCATTCGATTGCCATTTTGAGTGATTATCTGCATTCACATGGTCAAAAACCCTTAGTTAGATCTTTGATGAGCTCCAAATTCCATACAATTTGGTCTAAATGTCGAAATTTTGGGCGAATTTTGAGGTTCGCCCACTGGCGCGGCTGTTTTGTGAACAGTCACGCCACATGGCGCGAGCCCTTTATAAAAAAGAGCTCATTGGCGTGGGTCCGTGCCCGATACCCGCGCCAATGGGCGCAGCCCTAAAATTCTAAAAATGGCCACACATAATTGATTTTTAAGGGAAAGCTATTAAAAAATGAATGAAAATGAAGAGCAAAAGAGCGCCTCTTACCTGTGACAGACGAGAAGCTGAATGGTCGACTGGATTTGTCGCAATCACCGTCAGAAGTTTCTGCTCCAAAAGGACCACTGTTGCTTTCCACCAAGGTAAATAGTAAAAAGTAATTTTATTTTTACCAATTAGACATATTTATAACTTTTTCGACATTAAATGAGTTTTAAAAGTTATTTTTATCAAATATTTGCATATGTTATGTCGAAAATGGGTTTTACGCTTGCTTGGTATGTGCAGCAGCAGGTTTTTGCGACTTAAAAGATGGAAACGAGTTGTATTTCATACTTTTTCGGACTCGGTAAATACACGAAAAAGTCACTCTGGAGTCATCTTTCAGCTCTTTTCTGACTCTCTAAATATGAAAAGATCGTCGAGGCCCTTGTCGTTTCGATCTCGTTAAAATGGACACGAATCGACATTCACCCGGTATAAGTTTAACCCTTTTTCGGGCCGGGATGGATTGATTACGAAAAAGGAATACCCTAGCCTATTGCGACTAGGAGGTTTTCGCGGATATTGTTTTCTACCTTTTCGGATCTGGGGAACTATTTACGAAAAGGGATCCGTGGAGTTTTCTTTTCCGCTGTCTTTTCAAACTCTCTAAACATGAAAAGACGCCGAATTCTTCCTTTGTCAGACTCGTTAAACCCTGATGACATCGGATCTAGTCGAAATGACGTTCTCCGAGTTTCTCCTTCCTGGGACTCGTTAAATGCACCAGGATGGATTCGCCCGAAGGGCGGACTTATATCGCAAGCATATGCTATCCCCTTCAAGCTTGTTATCAAAAATAATTGGGGTACTCGCCAGAAATGGTGGGGGAAAATGGAACCATCGTCGTTGTCGTCGGCAGTATGTCGCTCTTGAACATGGCACTTGTCCGCATTCGTGTCGGGTTGGGGACATCTCATCTCGTTGCTTCACTTTGCTTCCATGGGTTTGGGTAATCTCTTTTGACCTCTCATCTGTTCACTGCCTCGTCGCCATGACCTTTGATCTGTTGATGTCAAATACTGCCAAGTCCATTGTCGTGCCATTTACATGTTCAAGAGAAGTTGACCTCTGCAAATATCAACCTTCCTCTGTTTCTCGTATGATCCTGATTCACAACAAAACATTATGTTCCTCTGTCTCGTGTCGATGATGTGGGAATCATTATGGCCCACCTTCGATCAAGGTCACTTCCGGTCGACTTCAACTCATTATCCAGGAAGTTGGTCTAGAGACTCCTGATGGTACCTTGGAGCCTGCATGCCTCAATGGCAGGTTCGTCGCATTCGACGTGAGGTTTACATCATTGACCTCCGATCGAATGATTCTGCGGGTGTTCGACGTCAACTCATTTATTCGCACGCCGTAGATTGTACCTGTAGTACCTTGAGGACCATTGTCATTATTGGTGGTTTCTCTCGCGTCCGTTAACAGCTTTCATCATTGGCTGGTAATCAGACGATGTTCTTGCATGTTCGACATCAGCTCACACATTCGCATGCTAGAACTTGTACTTGTTTGGGTCGAGATGGAGCGCAAGACCCTGGATTGTGTCTGTTGTAATCCAGGCCGCGATTGTGGATTATTATCATTATGTACATGACTCACTGATTGGATGGCTGCGACCATACCTGAGTCTATTTGTTTGATCTTAGTTGGATGGCTGCGCCCATACCCTGGATCCGGATTATAGCATACTCTGTTTCGGATGGTTGCGTCCATACCACTTATACATCATGTACTTGAGATATCAGTTGTATCTTTCTGCGCAGGTTTTTCGACGGCGGGCCTTCGATTGAACATGTTCTCGTAAAGCATTTCACCCCTCTCTCTCTCGGGCCTCATACTTTAGGGGGCATCTGTTACACAGTAATTTGTCACCGTCCCTACCATTCCCCGTCCCGCACAATGGAGGACCCATTTTGTGACCTGTGAGCATTGTCATGCTTTGAAATTATCATCAATGCATTCCCCACATGAGCCCATTTGGTTCTCGAGACATCTCTGCAAAAATCATGAAAACATCCTTCTTTTGGCATTGGTGTTGGCCGGAAGTTCAAAAGACTCGCGCCAATGGGGAAAATCCTGCAAAGAGGTCGCGCCAACTGGCGCTCTGTCATAGAGCAGTAGTCGCGCCACCCAATTTAGGGACTGTTTTTTAAATAAAGATGGCGAAAGTTGAGTTCCAACAAACTCACAAACCATTGCCTATCTTGAGTTGGGAGGTTTGGCTGCGGGAGTTCTATGGAAGGGAAGTGGTTTTGCCACCTCCCATGGAACCTTCCTCGTTGATAGGGCCAATCCCATAATAATAGGGACCCCAACTCCCTCCTTCCCCATCTATAAAAGCTTGCTCAATCCCATGGCAAGCTAGTCTTGAAGTGCCTAAGCTCTGAATCTCCATATTCCCAAAAGCCTTTGGAACTTGCGTCATAACATTGTTTGATTGTTGCTAGACCCCTGCTGGGCTAGTAGGGATCGCCTGCAATCGCAGAGGTAACCTCTCAACACTAGGGTCTAAAGAAAACACGACATAGTGGCTCCTAGAAAGATTCATACTAGAGCCCATCCTAACCCTAACCCACCTAAGATAGTTGATAACCCCGAAAGTATCAGCAGGAAGTATCCTAAGATAAAATTTTCATTGTTTTCAGATCACACTTGGGAGCTGGTCGGTTCTGAGAAATATTTCAGCTCTACAAAAATATAGCGACTTAGTAATTGTTGATAGAACTCGGTCATTTGATGATATAATTCAGCTAGACTTTGAGTCTTCACTTTCATCCCCGGAATCAAGTGAACATCCTGGTAGTAGAGAAACAAAACCACCTGAATCACATTTCCTTTCCAATTTAGGTGTCTCTCATCCAATATCAGCTCAGCAATCTACTGTTGTTCCATCCACATCTGTACCAAACATCCACTGTCCAAAACACTCCACTTCAACCCACTTTACCTTTTGTTAATCCACCTCTTGTAAATCCACCTCCACCACATATCATGGCAGCATGGTATGCTCCCTTAGTCCTTCCTGTACCATTAGTCAATCTTCCACAGGACTATCAGTCCAAAATACCATTATATGATGCTAGTAATGCTACAACTGCATCACAACATGTGGATAAGATGAATGAATACTTTGAAATAAATGAAATTGATGATGATTCTGTCAAGCTTAGATTATTTGCTCAGAGTATGGGGGGAGAAGTAAGAAAATGGTTTAAAGTTTTAACCCCCCATAGTATCAATGATCTCCAAGCCTTCCATCAGACATTCTTAAACAAATGGGAAGTGAAGAATAATCCTCTCCAAGTCCTTTCTGATTACAAGAACCTCCATAGAAACACTAGGGAAAGTGTCCAAGCTTACTGCACTAGATTTAACAGTGTATATAATCCACTTTCCCCAGATCTAAAACCTCCACAAGGCTCAGCTCTAAACAAGTTTCTTGAAGGGTTTGACCCTAATATGGCCTATCAGCTGAGAGAGAGAGATCCTGCAACTCTTGAAGATATGCAAAAAGGAGCTCTTGCTGTGGAATTTAACTTAATGGAGAATAGAGCAAGAATAAAAAATGAGAAGAGAGTTTCCTTTAGAGAGGAATCTACCCCTTATACTTCCAGCTCAAAGATGGAAAAAATGATGGAGGAGATGATGAAGAGAATGAGCATCTTTGAGAGAGCACAAGCAAGTCAAAACCAAACCGCTCCTCAAAACAAAAACTAGAACCAAAATTAGAATTTTAGAAGGAACCAACCTCCAAACAGACTTAGGGAAGATGATCAACAGATCACTCCTCCCTTTCATCAAAACTATGTGAGTGAGGTTGAGGAAACAGATGAAATAACAGAGGAAGATGATATCAACACGCTGGGAGTAGATACTGATGACTTTGAGATTCATTATGATAGAAAACAAGGTATTTACACACCTTATGATGAAAAAAGAGATGATGATGAAAATTATTATCAAGACATGGAAAATGTCATCATAGAGTCTCAAAGAGAATATGACCTTAGAAGTAAAACCAGTCAACAAAATACCGACACCAAAACCTCTGACAAATCTTCACAGAACAACTCTGTAAATAAGCCTAAAGTTGTCAAACATAAAGGAAAAACTGTAGCTGTAAATTCTGATACAAGTAAAGAGAAAGGCACTCAAAACAAGCAAAAACAGAGTGCAGACCTTAGCAGTACTAACACTTCAGCTAGTACTCTTGTGAAAACAATTTTGTCAAATGTAAATAGAACAAATCAACAAGCTAATGTTGCTGATAGAGTGGCAGTTAACAAGGCTGAGACAAGTTCTTCAAAGAATCAAATCCCTTTCAGCCTAGAGTAGGAAATTTCCAAAATTAAAATCTTTGTTTCCTTGACTGAGTTAGCTGCCCAAAATGTATATAGGACCCAAATTTTGAAGGCTTTAAACATTGAAGAGAACAATGACACACTCAATCTTAACGATGACCAACCAGAGCTTATTTTTGGTCCAAAGATTGAAGGTAAGTATCAAGAGGGACCTATTCCTCCCTTTTATGTAAGTTTAAATGTTCATGACAAAATTTTGCACAACGCTATGCATGATTCCGAGGCTTCTCATAATTTAATGCCTAAAGCTGTGATGGAGAGCCTGGGTCTAGAAATCAGCAGACCTTATAAAGACCTTTACTCCTTTGACTCGAGCAGAGTAAAATTTTTAGGATTAATCAAAGACCTCTGCGTTAACTTAGCACAGATTCTAGCCAAATGCTAAGTCATGGATATTGTTGTGGCTGATGTGCCCCCAAAGTATGGAATGCTATTATCAAGATCTTGGGGGGCTAAGTTACAAGGAACTATGCAGATGGACATGACCTATGCGACTATCCCTGTTTTCAATCAGACAAGAAGACTTTATAGGGAGTCCCATATGCAGTACACAGTTACAAGCCAGGACAAACCACAAAACTCTCCTCTGTATTCTGTAAATACAGGCCTCAACTCTTTTATCCTATTTAACGATGAGACTCTCTCTGAACAAGTGAATTTAACAGAATTGATGGCCGAAAGAGAGGATGAAGATCACAACATAGAAGTGTCAAAGAAGTTTGCTGAACCTTTAAACCATAGCAAACTAAATATAGGTCTTGAGATACAATTCATTCGTCCTTTGTTTTTAAACCTTGACAGTCAAGAAAATAACCCTCAACACAACGAAAAACCTGAGGAGTTAAAACAAATTCAACTCAGTGCGGATATTCAACAACAATAAGAAAGCACGTTAGTTGAAGAGAGCAGTACCCAAGATGAACCTGAATCTAGTCCTCTGTGGAGTATGAAATTCGATGGGTCATGCACTAGAACTAATGCTGGTGTAGGTGTCTGGATATGCAACACTGAGAATAACCACACAGAAGGCATGTCCTGTAGATTAAAATTCTAGTGTTCGAATAACATAGCGGAATATGAATCCCTGCTTTTAGGCTTGCGTTTGTTGAAAAAATTAGGAGCCAAAAGAATCAGAGCATATGGGGATTCTGAATTAATTGTTAGGCAAGTCAACGGGGAATACCACGCAAATCACCCAAGACTTAGGGCCTATCGAAACGATGTCATGGACCTTTTGAAAACTTTTGAGGAGTACCAGGTAATATTTGTCCCAAGAAAAAGAAATATCGTGGCCCACAGCCTAGCCTTTGCAGCTAGAACATTCTTAACGCCATATGAAACTAAAGACTGCACAAATCAGATTAAATTCAGACTAGCCATTCCTGATAACGAAAAATATTGGCAAGTGTTAGACGGAGACAAACAAATAGAAGACTTCATGCAATTCAGAAATGAATTCGAGCTACATAGTTCATATTCAGATTATGACACAGACTGCAACAGTGAAGAAAATTTTCTTGGTGAAGAAGAACAGTCTCCTGAGGTTGCCAATATAAATCTACCATCTAGAAAACTAGAAAACACAACAGAATTGAATGCAGATTTAGAAACAGAGGAGTTAGAAACCCTGCAGTCCAAAGATCAGAGTTTGCCTAAGGGTCTGGCCCCTTTAGAAGAGTTGTTTGATTTTAACGATGTGGCCAAGAAGCCAAAATTGGAGCCTGTAGAGACTGAAGAGGAAGAGTGCAATATAGGCAGTGAACTTAAACCAATGATGATTAAACTGTCTAAGACATTACCAACTCACATTAAACTCAGATACATAGAGCTGTTTAAATAATTTTCTGATGTTTTTGGGTGGAGTTACGAAGATCTTAAATCCTATGACACTGAAATAATACAGCACAAAATCCCTCTCAAGGAAAACCAAAATCCATTCAAACAGAAACTGCGCAGAATAAACCCTGTTCAGTTTCCTTTGGTCGAGAAGGAAATTAAGAAAATGTATGATGCTGGTATTATTGTCCCTATTAGATATTCTGAGTGGGTGTCTAATCTGGTGTCTGTTAGGAAGAAAACAGGAGAGATCAGGCTTTGTATAGACTTTAGAGACTTAAACAAAGCTTCATTGAAAGACAACTACCCTTTACCTAAGATGGATCACATTTTACAAAGGGTGGTAGGGTCTAGAAGAATTTCTTTGCTTGATGGCTATTCATGGTATAATCAGATTTTAGTTCACCCTGATGATTAATTAAAGACAACCTTTACTACACCATGGGGCACTTTCATGTATGTGAAAATTCCCTTTGGTCTAATGAATGCTGGTGCAACTTTCCAAAGAGCCATGGACATAGAATTTTTCGAAGAACTGGGCTACTTCATCATTATATACCTTGATGATGTTACTGTTTTTTCAAAAACAGATGAAGAGCACTTAGAACATTTAAGGACAGTCTTCGAGAGATGTAGGAAGTTTGGTATATCTTTGAACCCTAAGAAAACACTATTCGGTCTCCAAGAAGGTAAACTTCTTGGGCACATTATTTCTGAAGAGGGTATTAAGATAGATCCAAAGAGGATTGAGGCCATATTGCAGATATCTCATCCTCGAAACATCAAGGAGTTGCAATATTTCATTGGAAAGATTAACTTTTTGAGAAGGTTCATCCCCAACTTGGCTGAGCTCCTTAGAAATATTACAAACATGTTGAAGAAGGAGCAAGGGGTAAAATGGACCTTGGAAGCAAAGAAGTCCTTTGAACTGGTGAAACAAGCGTTAACCAAAACACCGGTTCTAATAAGTCCTGATTTTTAAAAATATTTTTATATTTTTTCATTTGCATCAGAACATACAATAGCTGCTTTCTTTCTACAGAAAAATCCACAAGGACAAGAGCAGCCTATTGCATTATTTAGCAAGGCATTGAGGGATGCCCCTCTGAAGTATAACATCATGGAAAAGCAAGCTTTTGCTTTGGTTAAAGCTTTAAAGGACTTCAGAGTATACATCTTACACTCACATATCATTGCCTTTGTCCCAAATTCAGTTGTGAAAGACATTCTAACACAGAACCCAGATGGTAAGAGAGGTAAGTGGATTGTTGTTATTCTTGTATATGATTTAGAGATAAAACCCACTAAACTCATCAAAGACCAAGGTCTAACTAGATTGATGGATGAATCCAATTTTGAAGTTCTTGATATTAATATGATTAATGCTTTAGATGAGCAAGAGGAAATCTCAACTCCCATTGTTGAAGACCATTTTATGAATTCCTCTTGGTATGCTGATTTTCTTTATGTTTTGCTTAATCTGAATACACCTCCTAGTTTGACAAAAACAAAGGCAAGGTTTCTGAAATTAAAAGCTCTAGACTATTGCATTATAGACAAATGTCTTTATTGGAAAAATGAAAGTGGTATATTGCTTAAATGTTTGCCTGAATATGATGTAGAGAAGGTTAAGCACGAGTTCCATGAAGGAGAGTGTGGAGGCCATTTATACTGGAAGACAACAGCCAAAAAAATCTTGAGGGCTGGTTGCTACTGGCCTACTCTTTTTCTTGATGTGCACAAGATGATAATTGCCTGTCATAAATGTCAACTTTTTGAAGGCAAAAGGAAGCTGCTACCCCTACCTCTGCATCCAATCACTGTTGAAGCCCCTTTTCAACTGTGGGGACTTGACTTCATAGGTGAAATCCATCCATCATCCTCTGCCCAGCATAGATGGATTCTCACTGCCACAGACTACTTCACTAAATGGATAGAAGCCATCCCCTGTAGGCAAGCTAATGATTCTGTTATCATAAAATTCATGGAGAACAATATTCTCTCTACATTTGGCTGCCCTACCAAGATCATCACTGATAATGCAACATCATTTGGATCAAAGAAGATGGTTGAGTTCTGTCACAAGTATCAGATAGCATTGGGGAATTCCACAGCCTATTACCCTCAAGGTAATGGACTTGCAGAATCCTCAAACAAGAGTTTAGTGAACATAATCAAAAGTTGTTGGAGGACAACAAAATGTCTTGGCACACAAAGCTTGTGCATGCACTTTGGGCTGACAAATTGACTTTGAAGAAATCTATTGGTATGTCACCCTACCAGCTTGTGTATGGAACTGATGCAATTTTTCCAACCAGCCTTGGTGTGCCAGTTATGAAGTTGATTCAAGAGGTCCAGTTTGAAGATAATGACATGATCAGAAGGATAAATCAGACTATTCACCTTCAGCAAACCAGAGAGGAGGTTTATAACAAAGCATTGCAGAAGTAGGACAACATCAAAAAGATTTTTGACAGAAGAACAAAGGCCAGCAATTTCAATGTTGGAGACAAAGTTTTAAAGTGGGACTCAAGGAGAGAAGACAAGGGCAAGCATGGAAAATTTGACAACCTGTGGCTTGGCCCTTATCTCATTCATTCAGTTGCTGGTAATAATGCCTTTTCCTTAAAAGAGTTGAATGGAGCAAAATTGTTTGGGGGTCCTGTCAATGGCAGGATTCTCAAACACTACTTCTCTTGATCCATGTCATGTTCTGAAAGCCTTTTTATTTTTTTTCCATTATAAATATTTCATGCATCATTGCATTCAAAGTTAGAAAAATAAAAAATACAAAAACAGTGACAGAGAGAAAAGAGGGTAGATTGTAAAAACAATAAAGGTATAGCCCCATACCAACAAAAAGAGAAACAAATCTGAAAGTGTGCAAGCTTAAATGCCACTCCTGAAAAAAACACTTCTAGTTAATCAAACAGCCTAATCTTGACTAATTAGTTTTAAATTTACTGCTGATAGGATAGTGAATTCGATTTTCCAAACTTTTTAATCTTGGCTTATCAGTAGGTAGATTAGGCTAGAACTTAGAGGTTCAAACATGCTCAAAATCTAAACCTAAGTTTCCAAAGAGAGATGAATCAAAACTTTTTATTACATGAGTAAAAAACAGAAGTAAACTGGTTCAAATCAGCTCAAAATCTGAACCAGATTTTAAGGAAAGAATAGCTCAAACAACAGGCAAAAACATAGCTGTAAAAGATGAAGGAAGTGCTTTGAACTTTCAGATCTTAAGCCTTCCATTTAGTTTTAATTTTCTGCAAAATAATATCTATGTGTAGCTTGTTTTTATGCCATAGATCAGCATCAAGTTAGACTGTTCAATCCTGACTTGTATGCTTTTAAATTTTTGTTGTAGAATTTAGAGAATAAAAATTTGTTAGATTGTTTAATCCTAACAGATTGGTAGATTAGGTAGAGAAGCATATGAACTCAATTGTTTAATCTGAGTTCATGGAGAAATAAGGAGTATAATTAGATTAGTTTTTTTCTTTCAAAAGAATAAAATGTTGTGAAAATAGTTTTCCAATCCAAGTGCACTCTAAAGAAGAAAAAATGTTAGATCAGTAGGATTGGGTAGGTAGAAAGCTTGTTGATGAAAGATCCATTGTTTTTGTGGCTGCTAATATGTTTTCAGAGCAAAAGAAGATCATCCAAGTGAAGAAAGGCAGCCCAATGGATGAGGCACTAATCAGCCTCCCAGAGAATGCAAGTCTGAAGTTCTTAATGCCTTCAAGAAGGCACCATCCCCAAGTGGAGCCACTGTTGGCCACCAATCAAATTTTTTATATCAAATGGTGGCTAAAACATTTTTGGAGCCTTCAAGGAACAAGTTTTATGGCAAAAAAGTGTTATCTCTTAAATACCCATGAAGGCATCTGGCCCTTTGTTCAAATCTTCACTGCTGTTTCCTTTTCAAAACTCAGTAATTATGCTGTTTCCCAAGAGGAAATACTGCTGCAAACACCATTTTCCCCTCCTTCCACTTCAAAACTAACCTCCATTTTTACCCCTTTTTATTCGCATGAAATTCCTCTATTTTTCATTTTTCCCCATTTCCCCTTCATAACATCCTCTTTACAGAGTTTAAAACTCCTTTTTAACTCTGTCGAACCCCCCAAATCCATTGAAAACTTGAAAAAATTTCATTAAAAACACCTTTTTTGTATTGCAGACTTAAGCCCCCTTGGGTTAAGTCCTAACCACTTCCCCATTATATGCCCTGGTGCTAGAACCAGGCGCTAAGCCATTTAAGCACTTATCGCGTCGCAAAAATCCAAGCGCACAAGTCTTTGGTTAAGTTGAAAGTTCGGATGCGATTAGCCCTTTATTACATAACTCTCGTTCCTATAGCCGCTTCAATATAACCATTTTGCTTGCAATCGGGCGCTAAAAAATTATATATTTCAATTCCCGATTGCCTTTTTCCTTTGTAAATTAAAAAAACCCACTGTTTCCTAACTTTGGTCTAAAAGCGCCGAAACCATGTTTTTTAATGTAAAAAAGGGTAGATTGAAAGACCCGAACCAAAGTTTCCGATGCGATTAAGCCCCATTTGCATAAACCCTACCCTCCACTTCACTCCATATAACTTGCGCCCGAGGACCAAGACTTAAAAGTCCCGAAGTGCTAATCGCATCGGAGAAAATCAAATGGTTAGATTGAAAGACCAAGCCCGACAGTTCCAATGCGATTGGCCCTCATATATATAAAGCCCTGGGCCTATCACATTTCATGTAGATCGAGGCCCCGCAAATGGGCGCCAAGCCATATCATAAATATATATCCCACCCCGATGCATAAAACCTTTGTATTATATTAATTTTTGGGTTTGTCATATGTTTTCAAAGGGTTCCCACTGGTTCGCTTTTAAAAGCAGTCTCTGCCATTGATCTTGAGCCGATCAAATGGCCTGCGCATGATCGCATCGCATGTTCTATCGGGCTCACTTTTGTGTCCCCTTCGATTGGCCATTCCCCTATCTATCTTGGACCGTTGATCTCCTCCCCACCTTCCCAGATCTAACGGCCCACATTTGCTCCAATTGCTAGCCTTCCTCCGCCTTCAAAATCCTCTGATTCACTCCCCACTGTTGATCTGATCCTCAGATCAACGACCAACGCTCAATCACTCCGTCGCACTCCAAGTTCTTTGCCCCGACGATCGCTGATCTCCGATTACATCTGGGCCGTCCACGTGTCCAGATCAGATGGTCCAGATCGATCCTCTAACTTTGGTTATATTTTATACACCCTGCGTTCTAATGTTTTTTCGACCAATCCTAACCGTTGATCTCTGCAGATCAACGGTCCTTATTAACTCCTTCTCCGATTTGTATTATTTCCATTTGACCCCCAGATTTAATCTCTATCGTTGATCCTCACATCCAATGGCTCATATTTAACCCAACAGGCCTGCCCCCTGTGGGTCCTACCTTCTTCAAAGTTTGATCTTGACCGTCTATCTTAGATCCGACGGCCCAGATTGAAACCACCCATCTTCCTAACGCCCGTGCATCTATCCCATATCGCGCTCATTCTCCACCGACAGATCTGAGACCCCAGATCCAACGGCCCACACGAATTTTCGCGTAACTTTCAGCGCGAAATTTAATTTCTCAAAGGGTACGCGATATAGGTGGTTTTCTGATGCCACGTGTCTGGCGGGGACACATATTGTGTTCCAAAAGGCAATACCGCCTACCCACCTTTTTCTCACGCGAAAACAGTTGTTTTGCAACCCAAAACCGCTTTCCCTCTTTCCTTTATGTTTCATCACGCACCTCCTCAGCCGTTGATCTCATTGGGTGGATCTAATCCGACCACCCACGATCACCCAGGAAACCCCGAATTTCCTCAATGCATTTTTCCTCCGAACAAAGATTTTTAACCTTATCCTTCGCATTTTCTCCATTTCTTTGTTAAGCGGCCTTTTCTCCATTATACTTCCCGGGTCGCTCTCGACCGTCGATCTCTGCAGATTGATGGATTTGACTTGTTTTCTCCCTCTGCTCTCCTTTTGACCTCCTCTAACGAATCTCCACCATTGGATGCTGCCATCCAACGGCTACGCTCCTCCCCACAGCCTCCGAAGCACTTTACCCAATAAACGCAAGATTTCATAACAGTTGTGTGTTTTTTTCAGGTTCAAATGAATTTCAAAATATTTTAAAGAGAAATGATAAAGTCGAGGGTGATGATCCTTAGAGCTTTGTTTATTTAAAGGGAAGCCATTCACAGGGTTCGAATCCACGTTTCATCAGTGCTTCATGGGCATTGATGCCATATGAGCCCTGTGCGGTCCTGAACATCAACAAGACACACAAAAATGCATAAAATAATCAAAAGATTATCAGTTTTGAAGATTAAACACAACAAAACAAAGAATTGAAGACAGTTTTGGGGGATTGCGGCTAAGATTGATTATCAAAAGCCTAATCCTCCAAATTAAAACACAGTTAAAAGAAAATCATAAGTGTTTATCAAACAAAAAGGCCTCCACCGCCACAACAGAGGCCAATTGATTCCTCTCAGCTACCACAAAGCCACCTGTTTCCTCAAAGAATTCAAACAGAGGCCGAAGTTATTGATCAGAGAAAAGATATTTGCCTCGGTGCAGCCCAACAGTTAATTCTGCTAAAGGAACTCAATGACAAAATATCAGCAGAGTTATTACTACATGAAACAGAGCCTTAGAAGTCAACAAAAGCTCCCACCGAGCTTAATCTTTAATGAAAATCAATTAATACCATGAAAACCTCTATAAACTTCTCCATCGAGCCCATCAAAGGCTGAGAAGTCTTAAATCTGTATTAATTGACCTAGGAGATCTTTTATCAGATCCCACCTCCTCATTATTTCTATAAATACTTCTGTAGAAGATGAGAAAATGTTGGTTGCAGAACTTTGAAATATACTTGAGCTTTAAACTTCTGATTGTAAATAGTGTTCACTGGCTCTTGAAGCTCTGCTTGTGATAGAATAGTTAGGATGAGAAGTGAAGATGATTCCTAACCTGAAACACTGGACTTAAAGCTGTAACTGGTTTGAAGCATCAATACAAGCTGATCTATGGGATCTTGGTCTATGTCGACGGTGATGTTATTTCTTATTGTAAATAGTTATTTTATTTCTGTTTTCACTTTTTTCATCTTCTTTGATAAAGAACAACAAGCATAGAGTTAATATTTACTGTATATCAGTGCCCTTCTCTGACTGGTAAACTTTATCTAAATGTTTTCTTCCAATTTGTGTTATTTAGGAATGATTTAATTCAGTTAGAGCAGTTAGGAATGTTGGCGTTCCCTCGTCCTACTGTCTTAGATAATTGTTATTCTTGAAAGTTATTTTCAGTTTATGTTAAGTAGAGATGAAATAAGGAAGATATGGTGAGCCGTGGTCCTAGTTTTATCCCAAAAGATTGATTGAAATTTTCCCTAGGAATGCGTTGAAAGCTGGCTAGTATCGAAGTACTTACCAAATCTTATACCATTCTTCGTTATCATTTGTGTTTCTCCTGTGTTTAAATGTTTTTCTATTGAAAGTGTATCAAAGGTTGGCTAGTTTCGAAGTACTTACCAGATCCTGGATTGCTTTTATGTTTTTCTTAAGTGTTTGTCAAAGGTTGGCTAGTTTCAAAGTACTTACCAGATCCTGGGCTGCTCTTTATTCTCCATTTGTTTAATTCCCCTTCTTGTTGTATCATTTCATTCCATAAATCAAACTTTAAAGAGACCCTTAGAGATAGATGACTTGCCCCATGGACCACTCTTGAACCTGATTGTTTCAATTAAACCCTATTATGACTCCATAGCCCAATGGACTAAAACCTGCATTTATCCATCTTTTTGGCCAAAGCTTGTTCTATTTTCTTGCAACTTCTCACCTTTGAAACTCTTTCCATGTAAACATTTCCACTCAAATAATAATCATGCTCAACCATCCAAAACAAACAAAAACCCTCGACCTTCATAACTAGCCTAATATCATTACCTAAAACCTTAAAGATAAATCCATCTTTGCACTTATTGGAGAGATCCCTCTCCGGATTCAGGAGGGCTAGATCCTAGAATCCCAAAGTGGTTGAAACGGTGTTCTCCCTGTTGTCGGACTTTGCCAATCTTGCTGATTACAGGGAGCTAACAACACTTTTTTCCCTTTTTTTGAGAAAAAAATATCATTTTTAGAATTTCTTCAACTTTCTTCAAGCCAAAACAATTTTTTTATTTAGAATTTCATTTTACGATAAAAGTAAAACTTTTCAGAAATTTTATTAGCTTTCTATTACTTATTTTTTGGAATTTTTTTATGAACACATTTGATATGTCAAGTTAACAATTATTTGAGTGTGTGTTCTTTAACAAACAAAGGATTCATAAAAAGTCATGTTGAGACGCATTGGTGTATTTTTTGAAAACTGTGTTTTTGAGAAAAACAATGTGTTACAACAATCTAGACAAAGTCTACTTCAATATCGTTATATTTACGAACTCAATTGATGCATATCATAATTACTAGAATTTTTTGAATTGAACCAATATGAAAAAACTGCATATTTTGAATATGTTTTGGCCCGCGTCAAGTTTTGCAACATATTAGTTATAAACTAAAAATATAAAAACTACCCATTATACATGACGAACCAATGTAATGTGCCATAAATATTTCAAATTTTTTTACATTGTATTTTGGGAGACACATAATTTTAATTTCATTGAATCATAATGACCTTCAGAAATTGTTTGCGCCCATTTTATTACAAAATTAGTTAAAATTAGTAAATATCTATGGAATTCCATAAAAGTTATATTTCCTTAAAGTAGATTGAATTCTGCAAATTCTAGTCTTGGTTCCGAAATTTAATTCATAAAATTTGATGGATTTCAACCATTCCAAAGTTGAAGAAATGTGTTCAGAGCCGAGTTGCAGCATAGTTGCAGATGTTTTAGTTCAGCTGAACTTTTGTAAAAGTTCAGCTGATTTTTTTTTTTGCTGCTCCATCCCGTTAAGTTTAATGACAAAACATTTCAGCCAAACTTTTTATAAAAGTTTGACCGAACTTATGCTCGCAAATTCCGTTGGCCAGAAAAAAAAATAAAAATAAAAATAAAAAATAAAATAAAATAAAATAAAAATAAAAATAAATAAATAAATTCAATGAAGCCCCTCCAAAAAAAATAAATTTGCAACTATATAAATAACCGAAAACAGAAACATTATTTTTGCACATTTCTTCATTTGGGTTGAATTTGCAAAGGAATTTTTTTGGGATGAATTTAGAAAGGAATTTTTTGGGCTGAATTTGCAAAGGTTTTTTGGGCTTAATTTTCAAAGGACATTTTTTGGAGGTATTTTTTAAAGTGACATTTATTTAGAGTAACTGTTTTGGGTTGAATTAAATAATTTATAATGATTTTTTAAAGTGAGTTTTTGTCTAAATTTTTTAAGTGAAATTTTTTTGCAAGACTTGGAAGGAAATATTATGAGTTTCATTTTTAAAAGACATTTTTTTGGCAGAATTTCTAAAGTAAGTGTTTTGGGTTGAAGTATGTATTTTGTGCAAAAATTCTAAAGTGAGTTTTTTTGAAATTAAATCTTTTGTGGTGCTTTTTTGAATTGATTTTTTGTTTAAATTATGACAGTGAGTTTTTTTGCAGGATTTAGAAGGAAATATTTTGAGCTTCATACTAAATTATCATGGGAAATTAAAGAAATTTCAAGAGAAAATATGATTGAACAAGAGACCTCGAGGCTCGCTGAGAACAGGGGAGAGACTATCACAAAAAAAAGAGAGAAGAACGCTCAAATATTGAAGAGAAAATCAACCCAACTAGAAGTTGAAGCAGGTATGTAAATGTAAATACGATAAATGACATTTAAAATTTAACTAGTGTATTGTGAAACTTAATTTTTATTTGATGAACTATTTTGAAAAATATTTTACAATGTAAACAAAGAGAGATATTCCTCATAATATTGATGATGAGATAGAAAATTTTGAAAGAGAAAGTGAAAGAGATATTGAACCAATGATTGAATAAATTGAAAATGTTGAAAGAAATTCAAGTGAAGAAATTGAATTACCAAGTATGTATATATATGTTGAATGTGTAGTATTGAAATTATACATATTTATTAATTTAATTATTTAGTGAATATGCAAACTCATTTTGTACATTTATTCTAATATGTACAAATGAAATCAATATCAATGATGATATGTTAGAAAATGTTGACACTGACACATATAGAGATAAAAAATATGCCCATGTTATATGATATCATGTTAAACACATTATTGATATGTTCTTCAAAGATGAAAATGTGTCAATTCAAGCCCAAATTTTGAAAAGTCTCGTAACATCAAAGAAATTAAAGGAAACTACAACTTTATTGGGTATTCGAAAATCAACAAAAGATAAAAAAAAATGAAGGAAAATGTGATACAAAATATAAATAGTGCTCTAAAGTCAATTGGAAGATCTAGAAAGAAAATTGATTTATATGCACATAGAGAAATACAAATGGCATTGGTTTCATCAAGTACTAAAGAGAATCGTTTGGTAAAATCTATGGAACAAGCATTAGGGACCTGACGAAAAAATTTGCACAAACATCAAAAATTTCGGTTGCAAATAGATGTAAATGATCAACTTGCTTGTTGGATAGTACGCGACACCTGTTATTGTCGTTATCGTGTGGAATATCAGTTATATTATGACACATTCCTTAATTTTGGTAATTTTTTTTGGAAAGATTCACCTCCTCCTTCCACTATCCATGATTTCATATCTCAAATTCTATGTGCAAGATAAATCCATGAATTATTTTACCAAAATAAATGTGTTGGTGGTAGAAAAATATGATGATTCTGGAAAATTTTCTTTATTTCACAACAATTATAGTATTAATGTAAATGATCAATTATTGTCCAACATAAAATTTAAATGGAAGAGATATGAATATACTCATACATGGATTGGTTAAAGTAGTACAACAAGTGCTAAAATAATTGATTTACAAGAAGAAGAAATTTTTGTGATAGAAGTTTTGAGAAAGTTTGAGGAATACATTTATAAATACACCAAGCATTCTCATAGAACTCGATGGCAGGACTTGCAATTCAAAAAATCCCGTGAAGTTTTTCCACCAAGGACCATTTTTTCAATAGTTGATTTTGCAAAGAATTACATATTTGTTACAAAAAAAAAAATACAGAGTGAATACTATCATTTTGACCAAGTCTCCATGCTTGTCCATATTCTATATAGGCACGCTCAACAAAATGTTGATCATATAAAATTACCAGTGAAAATCGACATGTTATTAAAGAATATCACTTTTATATTAGTGACGATCGTACACATGATACATATTTTGTAAAACATTGTTTGAAAATATTCATGACTCATTGAAAAGTTGTGAAATAAAATTCAATGAACATTGGATATGGTCATATGGAAGCATAGGTCAATTCAAATCTTCATGATCATTCTTTTGGTTGTGTTATCTTCACATGAAAACCCGCATTAAACATTGTTGGAATTTATTTGAGACTGGTCATGGAAAAGGAGAACCTAATAGTGCAGGGGCATGTATAAAACGAACACTTCGAAGATATCAAATGTGTCACTCTGCACACCGACTTGTTTTAGCTGAACAATTTGTTTAATGGTGCATTGTTGCACTAAGCCACGAGACTAACTAGTCAAGGGAAGTACGAAAGTAAATGTACATATATATACAAATTAACTTGCATATATATATATATATATGATCTAATTTTAAACATTATTTATTACAAGATTATCTTTGATTTTATTTTAAATAACATATTTATATTCTTGTTTTAATTTTCCATATCGGTTTTTTTGGGCATATTGGGGTCCAAGGTGTAGATAGATCGATTGGAAATGATATTAAAACAATAAAAGGGACTCGAAAATTGCATTCAATTAAAACAAAGGAGTACCAAAATGTGTTTTCATTTGATAAAAAAAAATATTCTTGGTTTTGTCATGTTTGCATAGACAACACAGAATCCAATGATGTTTGAAGAAATGCAATCATGGGAGACTATAGTATCATCTGAAGGTGATCAAGTTTTTGATCTTGTTAGAGAAGGTAACATTTAAATTGCTTTCAAATGATAGAGATATAGAAATAGATAATACAATAAAGTACACATGCTCATTTTAAAGTTAATTTTTCATGTTAATTATGATCATAATTTATGTAAGTTTGTTTTATTGTGCAGGAGATGTTTTTGTTGTAGTTGCACCTACTAATAATGTAGAAAATGTGAAGTATTGTTTAATGCGTTGCACTGAATGAAAGATGAAATTATTGGAAAACTAAGATGATAATGGGTTTATATATGACAGAGGGTCTATTATACTGAAAGGTTATTTTTCCAACAAACTCATCAAATTCAGGATTTTGTTTACTATCAAGACTATGAACCTGATGTCATAAGTTGTCAATATAGTCACTTGGTTTGTGCAGCACACATAAAGTTGATAGAAGTTCAATCAAAGAAAAAAATGAAAAGTAAGAAATGGAAAATGTCAAAAGCTGGTCATGAACGGATCAATGAAGATGGCATTCCATTATAATTTTTTTTATTGAACTGCCCAACAATTTCTTCTCCTTGGATTCATCTTTTAGAACTTATAGAACTCAACTAGAAATTGTTAGCCATTTTTTTGTGCATTCTTAAGTTTAAATTATTATAATATGCATATTTTATGTTATGTACAAGTGTTTTGGCACATGCACACAAGTAATTTATATACATGTACACATACATGTATATTCTCTGGTCTTAAACAATTTCATACATTCTCCGGTACATTTTATGTCATTATGTCAGTGTTGGAAAATGTACATGTATCTAGCATATTTGATATAACGCAAATTTTAAGTTATGATTTTGTTTTATACATCTAAAGCAAATTATAATACTCATTATTGAAAGCAAAATGTGTGGTTCGTGTTTTGTAATTTCCAGTTTACTATCAACTCACATCCATAATAGCCTTTTTATGTAAATTAATGAGAAATGTTGTGTACTGGCTATGTTTTAATGCAATTTTAAAATTTTATGATTGTTTGACACATCTATGTACACCTAGAATTTTATGATTGTTTTTAGATATACATCTATATGTATTGTATATTAAAACATTATAAGAATGATTTCAAATGAAAATGTATGAATTAAATGCAAATTTTCTTTCATTGCTAGATATATATGTATTTAACCCAAGTAATATGTAAAACCATATATGATTGTTTTAAATGACACATGATCATGTGCAAAATATACACCTAAATATCACCTTTAGTAGATGTATGTCCTAATTATATAACATTCATAAATGTTCAAATACATTTAACATGTACCACATGTGTTTTGTAATTTGCAATTTCAATCTAGATTCATTTTAAATAACAAATTACAAAACAACTTGAGTTTTAAAAACAAAACATATAATCTAAGATCATCTTAGTTAGTTCATTATAACAACATGTGAACATGTGTGGAAAATGTAACAACTAAATGAAAATGTACTTCAATCATTATTACATATTCATGAACTTAAATATGTAAAACCATCTATGATTGTTTTAAATGAAAAATGTACCTAAATACCACCTTTAATAGACATCCTAATTATATAACATTCACACATGTTCAAATGTGTAACATGTACCACGTGTGTTTTGTAATTTTCAATTTCAATCTAAAGTCATTTTAAATAACAAGTGACAAAATAACAAGTTTTAAAAACAAAACATAATATAATATCATCTAAGTTAACATTATATAACAACATGTGATCACATGCCAAATGTAACAACTATCCAAAATTTAAAATCATTCAATAAAAGTAAATGTAGTTCAACTATCCAAAATGTAAAATATGTCCAAAATTTATATCATGAACAATACAAGTAAATATAACAATTTATAGTGTTACAAGTATCAAGTTATATAGAAAAGTAAATATGAATGCATAAATAAGACTATCTATCAAATAAAATGTTGCACCTGCATCAATCAAATAGATAATTTGACTACAATGTATTTTCCATCAGCCTCCTTAGCCTCCTTATGCTATCATCTGAAGAATGAGAAACCTACACAACGTGTAAACATTAAAATTTAATGTTTTAAAATTGAATGAGAATGTAGAACTTCACAAAAAAAAAAAGAAAAAAAAAAATCATGCAACACCTCATTTACTTCCCCCTAAATTGTCTCATGTTGGCCCTAATTGAATGTATACATATACATGTACACATGTATAAGAAATTTATATTACATTTATTAAAATTAAAATTAAATGTTTTAAAATTGAATGAGAATGTAGAACTTCAATAAAAGAAACTAAATGAAAAAAATTCATGTAATGCCTCATGTAGTCCCCCCTCCATTGTTCCGTGTTGATCGTGCATCAATGCATCCTCCACGATAAACTGTAAAATATACATGTACAAGTGTGTGTGTATATATATATATATATATAATTTTTAAATGAAAATGCATAAAATAATGCAATAATATTAAAAGAAAAAATAGATAAATTCTTGTTCAAATTATTTGGATGTTCCTATCTCCATCATACACTCCATCGCTAAAGTCCTTGGAGAACAGAAATCATCTCCTTAAACATTAAATTCAAAAATTTTAAAACTGTAAAATAACTCAAGATCTAGATCTCATTTTTTTAATGAAACTTTCACTTCAATTTATAACTTGAAACATAAGTGAAAAATTGAATACTTGTGACCGTGGATTTGACACATCGCCTAATAGGGAAGAAGAGGGTGGCTCCATTGCGAAAACATCGGATGGAATCAGAATTTGTTAACATTTAATTATATACATACATGTGTACACAATTATTTCTTTTAAAAATATGTCATCATGATACCTATATAATAATAAAATAATAATTGTACATCAACATCATGAACACTTTAAAAACACTAACATTTCCCAACATATTATCTTGATTGCGAGAACCTGAACCTTCGACCGTGATAATATCAAAATTTTCATTCATCAAGCATGTTAACTGCAAATGGTGAACATATGATACATTTTTGTTAGATTAACATATACAAATAAACATGTATATGTAAATTACAAATTACATTAAAATATTCGCCCTAACCATTAACACATACTGATCCTATGCCCTCTTCCTCATGAATAATTAAGTCCTGCCAACCATTGCGACAATGCTTTAGGTAGCGGAGTATAGAGGCCTTGTTTTTTGATGGTTGGTTTGGTAATGGCACAAGCAGTGCATGATTTGATGTACTTCCTGACATCTTGTTGAAGGTTCGGCCAATAGAAATATTGTTGCAGTACTGCCACTATTTTCTCAAACCCAAAATGCCTAGTGACCCGGCTGTAGTGCGCTTCCCAAATCATCTTGGCACACTCGCTTGAAAAAATAAAAAAGTGTCCCACATGACATAACAATGCATCCTGGAGGTGAAAATTTGGAACTTGCATACCCTCCAAGAGTGTCGTGTATGTGTGGTCGACTTTTAGATCGCTCTTGTAGAGAAGCGACCAATCAGAAGTCTCGTGCCTACAAGAGTTGAGATCGGTGGTTAGCGCCACGATCGGTGGTCGGCTAAGGCAGTCTTCAACATTATTGATGCTACCCTTCATATACTTGATGTTAAAATTAATTTGTTGCATATGTGGACCACTTCTGATGGAGATCGTTCTGCAACTTCCCTTATGTCTAGATGAACTGCAAGGGTCGGTGGTCTGTGTGGATGACCGTTTCCTTCCCCAAAATGTAATGCTTCCATTTTCAGAAATCCTGCACAATGGAATACATTTCTTTTTCATAAGTGGGATACTTGCGAACTGTGTCATACAGTGTATCACTGTGATTTCCACTGAATTTCCGTGTTGAGTAATAACTACCCCAATAGCATAGTCAGACGCATCTGTCTTGATCTCAAATGGTTGTTGCAAGTATGGTAATGTAAGAAATGGGGCAGAGCAGAGGCGATGTTTAATTTCTATGAACGCCTTCTGTTGAGATTCGACCAAAATAATTTTTCTTTCACTCCTCCCTTGGTGACTTGACTCAAGGGCAAGTGATATGAGAGAATCCCAACACGAACCTGCGGTAGAAATTAGCAAGAACCAGAAAGTTGTGAAGCTCTGTTAAAGTGGTTGGGGTTGGCCAATCGCGAATGACTTGGATCTTTGTTGGATCCACATGCACCCCCCACTCATCAATAATGTATCCTAGATACTAAACCTAGGTTATGCCAAAAGTGTACTTCTCCAAATTGGCACATAACTTGTGTTTCCGCAGTGTTTGGAGGACTTGTTGGATGTGGTGGAGGTGCTCTTCCTAAGTTTGGCTAAAGATCAAGATGTCATCCAAGTACACTACTACAAATGAGTTGGTGAATGGCCGCAATATGTCATCCATCAAACTCATGAATTTTTTGGGATCATTTGTCAACCTGAAAGGCATGACCAGCCATTCGAAAAGGCCCTCCCTGGATTTGAAGGTAGTCTTCCACACATTGGAGGGTTTGATTGTTACCTGGTGATACTTGGACTTCAAGTCGATCTTGTTGAAATATTTTTCCCCTTTGAGTTGGTCTAGAAGGTCATCAATCCATGGGATAGGGTACCTATTCTGGACATTGATCTTGTTCAGCACCTGATAGTCAATAAAAAGTATCCAAGTCCCATCCTTCTTCTGCCGCAACATGATCGAGCTCCCACAAGGCAATGAGCTCAACCGAATTTGACCTTTTTGCAACAGCTCCTGAATCTACCTCTTGATTTCATCGTTCTCCAGAATAGAGGGCCGATATATCGGTCCATTGGGCAGCGACGTACCTCGGGTTAGATCGATGGGGTGCTTGACGTGACAGTGAAGAGGCACCCCTATGGGTGAGGTGAGTGTGTCAGCTTACTCCTCCACGACCTTGTCCATTTTTTGTTGTTGTGTGAAGGAGCCCTGTCTGGAGGTCCTGGCCACAATATTCATCTTTCCCTGAGGGTGGATCATCAGGAAGACAAATTTCCCGGTTTTGCTAATGGGCTTACTACATTGATTTTCAGTAACCAAAGAGATAGCGGCAGGCAGTGGTACCTCAAGTATCCTGTACAACTTATTACCCAAAGTAACAATAACGACGCGAGGTCGGGACTCATACACAACATGTTGCTTCCACAAGTATGGTTGGCCTAATAATACATCACAAACATCAAAAGGAGAAATGTTACATAATACGTCATCCGCGAAGGCCTTGATGTTGTACCGAAGGCAGCACTGTTGGCTGACGTGAAGATCATGTCCTTGGTGAAGCCAAATGATGGTGTATGACTGTGGGTGTGTTGTGGTTAGAAAGCCCAACCGCTTCATGACCTCTGTTGAAATGAGGTTCTTCTGTCTCCCATATCGACAATGAACTGTAGCGGGGAACCCTTTACCCACATCTGGGAGTGGAAGAAGCGCTCCTCCTCCTATGGATCTTTCGGTTCCTCCTTCTAGATCTTCGAGGTGGCAATGGTGGCCTTGGGCTCCACATCGATAATATTCTTCCATTTTTCATTCCCCTTGTTGGGTTCTGATTCAGAGTCAGAGCATGCATCTTATTCAGAAGCCTTCATCTCAGCCACCAGTTACTTCTTGGCCCAACACTCACTTGTGTTGTGAGTGGAGTGCTTATGGAACTCACACCAATTTCGTGTGTCCTTATTCGGCTTCTCAGTGTTGTTGTTTGCTTGCAGCTTTGGCAAGTTTTCTTGGGCCACCATGCCTTGGATTTATCCTTTGTTTTGCGATTTGGGAGTACCTTTCCCTTGATTTTGATTTGCAGATCCAAAGTCTCGCTTCGTCTGTTTGAATTTATGCTCAATATTGGCATCATATCGGTATGTCGTACCAAGCGATGAGATGTCGAGGAACTTCATTTCCTCCTGAATGTATCTATGCAAAAAATTGTGGTACTTCAACACCAAATATTTCTTTGAATCTTTTATACCCAACTTTATGTGCAAGGTATGGAACAAATTTTTCATCTCATGCACCTCTTGATCCCTTTGTTGTCGTAGCTTAGTCCATTGTATGTACTTGTCCTCATAGCTCCCCACGGGATAGTATTTTTCCTTGATGGCGTCTCGGAAAGAATTCCAAGTGGGTAGGGTTGAGAACAGAGAGGGTTCCCCCTTGTCCTTTTTCTCACAGTAGGTTTCCCACCAGTCCTTGACATGGGGGGTGGCTTTGAGGAGTGCAAAAATAATCTTCTCCCAGTCGGAAAATTCATGAGCCGAGAAGTATCCTTCTAATAGATTAAACCATCTATTTACAACACCTACATCTTTTTGGCCATCAAATATTGGAATTTCAAAGTTTACTTGTAGCTTAAAGGATTTGTGCTTCCAGAGTGGCTGCTGGATGCAGATGTGCTGCCAGTGGGCAGTGGTTGAAGGATCTAGGAAAATTTATCCATCATCACGTTCCTTTATTTTTTTAGGGCCTCCTCAAGAAATATTTTGATAGGACCTCCTCCTCCTTCGTCTTTCTTTTCTTCCCCCATGGGAATCCATTTAGGTTTGTGAGGCTGATCTTGCAAAGGTTCAACCAAATCGAGCCCTAACTCCTTATACCTCGACCTCGTTAGGGACATGCAAAGAAGGATCAAGAAAGAGCAGAGTGCTCTGATACCACTTATCTGAATTTATGCAGGAATACAACAGAATACACATATAACCAGAAATACAAAGATGCAACAAAAATATCACTTTATTTCATTACTATCAAAGAACTGAATTTTGTTTACAGATAGAATGGAAATAAACTAGCTAGGGCACTAGTAGCTTATCTCTGAGAAGCGATGTGGTGGCTACAGGCCTCTGAAATATGTTACAATGAGGCTCGAGGGCCTATTTATTATGTATAAACAATGGAAAACCATAAACATATAAAAACCTAACCCTAGGAGATGAAGTGCCAAAACTATGGGCCCTGTTTGGGTACATTGGTACATCAACTTCCCAAGGACGTAACTTTGGCATACGATTTCCGTTTGATGCACACAATACCTTGTTAGAAAGATATGTCTGAGTGATACAACTTTTGATGTGAGAAACATTGAATAAAATTTCATGTTGCTCATGGTTTTCCCAAAAAACGCCATTTAGGGCCTAAAAACGGCTTTGGAAGATCAGGACCCGAAATAATGCTAAAAATAGTAAAATGTACTACAATTAAGGAAACTGAAAAACTAAAAGAAACAATGGTGGGGCTGCAAGTGGAATAGGCAGGTGGCCACCAATATCCACCTGGATCACTAATGATATTTTATTTCTTACACTAGATTCATTTATTTAAATGTAGATGTTGATTTCTAATCCTATTTGATTGTTTGCACTAGATGCATTGATTTCAGTGTGGATGTTTTCTAATTCTATTTGATTGCTTGCACTAAATGCATTGATTTCAATGTAGATGGTGATTTCTAATCGTATTTGATTGGTTACACTAGATACATTGATTTCGGTGTAGGTGGCAATTTCTAATCTTATTTGATTGCTTTCACTAGATGCATTGATTTCGGTGTATATGGTGATTTATAATCCTATTTGCTTGCTTGCACTAGATGCATTGATTTCAGCGTGAATGGTGATTTCTAACCCTATTTTATTTCTTAAACTAGATGCATTGATTTCAGTTTACATGTTGATTTCTAATCGTATTTTATTGCTTGCTTTGCTTGCACTAGGTGCATTGATTTTAGTGTAGATGTTGATTTCTAATCTTATTTGATTGCATGCACTACATGCATTGATTTTAGTGTAGATGTTGATTAATAATCTTATTTGATTGATTGCATTAGATTGATTGATTTTATTGTAGATGTTTTCTAATCTTATTTGATTGTGTGCTTAGATGCATTTATTTCATCGTAGATGATGATTTCGGATTTGATGTAACTCAATGTATAATGGTACATTAACTTAAATTCATTGGATTAACAAAGCACAGAAAAATGACTGATAATGTGCATTTCTTTTTGTGTTATAGTAATTTAACCTATTAATATTGGAGAGCAAGAGAGAGAAGGCATGATGTTTACTACAATAGTTTGAGTTAAAGAATTGAATGGTTTACTAACTCAACTATCCTTTTCATATAATCGATATGAAAATATGGAAAAAACTAAAAAATAATGTAAATATTTTGTAAATGTAACAACTCATTCAAAAAACAAAATTACATTATTTCTTGACTATTGCAAAACAAACTATAGATAAAAACAAAATCATCAAAATATTTTGAAGGAAATAAATTATTACAAACATTAGGAATGAAACAAATGATTTCAAGAGTAATATTGATGCAATAAATTATTAAAACTACTCTTCAAGTTATATTTAGCTATACCTAGAAGGAAACTATTAAGAATGATTAATTTTCAAAAGTAGTGATACTTAAAATTAAATGAAACAAATGTGTAGTATCAATCCTCTTGCAAATTATTAACAAGATTGTCTCCCTTCTTCATCACCAACTAATTACTAACAAAAAATTACATACACATATATAAATACAACACAACAATTATAACATTCACAAACATTATCATCCAAATTGACACACATAGACACACAAACCACTGAAAGCATCCAAATTGACACATATAGACACATAAACCACTGAAAGCATCCAAACACATAAACACACAAACTACTCAAAGCATCCAAGGGCATACGTACAAACCATTCAAGGCAAGCAACAAAAACAAAATTTAAGAAGATAACGATATAGTCATGTCAAAGAAAGAAAACATAATGTAAATTTCAAAGTATGAATTTTATCTAACTATGTATCTATCATGAGCCGAGAGAGATCAAATCCATCAAGGTTCAAACCTTTCCTCAAATTGTATACTCCAAAAAGAAGATTTACACCTCGAAGGATTTAATCCCCATGGACATGATAGATCCTCAGTTAAACAAATCTACTATTTATTAAAATTAAATACACTTTGTTTATGCGAAGTGTTACATAGAATTTAATATAATACCCAACCAGTGCCATGTGTTTTAGCGATTTCCATACGATTAGACCACTCCACAATCACTAGAAGAAAATATAATCCTGATTTGTTTAATTGTGAAATTAGTGTCATCTATGGCTTTTTCCATTGAATTCCCAACACTAGCATTGAAACTTGAGCTCTGAGTATGTCCATTGAATTTCGAGCACGAGATTTGAATTTTGCATTAGACAATATATCCCAATGTTAATGGATTTCTCATTCATAGGAGAGAACCGAGCTTCCAAAATTCAATAGGCTTTATTTATAAATAAGGTATGGCTCTTTTTATAAACCATGCACTGAAAAAATATGACAGGGTATAAGCTTTTGATATGGGTTTCTATAAAATAAATAAGGTATGGCTCTTTTTATAAACCATGCACTGCAAAAATACGAGAGGGTATAACGTTTTGATATTGGTTTCAATAAGTTTCTTCAACGGTTGAATGAATTTGGAACGTTAATAGCTCGTAGAGGAGGTACTACGACAACGACTATGATTGGATTAATCACGACACTCATATTGGTCTCGATGTTACGACTACAGAGTAGAATATTTCCTCCAGGACCCTATCCACTTTCGATCATTTGAAATCTCCAACAACTGAGACTTCCTGCCCATCATTGATCTTTAGAGGCTATCACAATCGAAGGATACTATTTTCCTAAGAAAACAATTCTGCTTCTATATTCGTGGGAAATAGGAAGGGGTCGAACTGTATGGGGGACAGATGCATCGAAATTAGAATAATAGCATGTATTACTTATACTTCTATAATTAAAATGGGTTGATTATGATTAATTATTAGTAAAGTGATTAAAAGTTATACTTTGCAATCAATTTAATTTATATAGTACTATTATGTGGTTGACAACTATAAAAGCAAAGTGATTGATATATTTAGCTCGGTCAATTATGATTAATTATAAATATAAGTAGTTGCTAGTCATAACTAGTCAACACTTTAGGGAAGGATTAGATTAAAGGATTGGAAAAATGGCTCTCGCACGTTTCCCTAGGTTTAGTCCTCCCTGCAACTCCTTGACAGGTGCCACCACTGGTTTTTGTGAGTGAGACACAGATAAATGACGGGTCACAGCTTCTTGTTGGCTTACCCTTTCATCTCTCTTACATCGAACATTGGTCACTCGAAGCTTGGTCCTTAGACGAAAGCTTGACCCAAATCAGTAATCCTCCTTTTTCTCGGCTCACTTTGTGGCTGAAGCTACGCCACAAGTTATGCAGACGATATTCAAAGGTTTTTTCAAAAACAGAGGTATGGTATGTTTGGGGGTACTCGTGAAGAGTAAGCTCCATACTGGTGATAATACTCTGTTTTTCCTTTGTGACAGCTTATCTTGTTTGCCTAGTACTGTATGCTCAGAAGTTAATCCCTTTCCTCAAGCTTTTCCCCCTTGTTTTATATTCTTTTTTGTTATTGTCGTAATATGTGCAGAGCTCGACGCAACAATTTTTTTTTTGCTGGAAGCCGCCTCCCCAGAGTGCGCCCTTTTGTTTTATTGGATTTAAGCTGAAGTTTTCTTATGAGGAGATAGAACAACCTTTGCAGAGTTGTATCAAGCATATATATGGGAAGTCCTCTATTTTTGGTCGAGTATGGACTTTGTACACATTGAAAAAACAATTACAAAGAATAGAGTTAAAATGGGGCTTTCCTACAAATATCCATAGTTTTCAAAGGGGAAGATATTTCAAGACTCTTCGAATAAAAGACGATATTTCTAATAAAAGAAATAAATAATAATAAAAGACTCTATTACATATAAAGGAAATAAATAATAATGATAATATTTTATTTTTAATTTTCAGATTTGATTATATATATCAAAATAATGATGATGATGATGATTAACGTCCGCTAAGACCAATGCGTCCTATCAGAAAATAAAAAATAATATAAGTTTGATCTAAAAATTCTTATTCTTATGATCCAAGAGAAAGGAAATACGCGCTCCAAGACCACTATTTGTGGGTTGGCTTGATAGGTCAAGATTATTGGAAGTGTGGCAGATGTTAAGGAATTGAGAGCAGATGTGAGTAAGAGTCGAGAAATATAAAAGGAAATACTTCTCATATTCCACATGCTTAGTATCGCAAATATGATAGATTCTATCATTCCAGGGAGTCTTGGTAATATACCACTGCCTGGTCTCACTCCGAAGCTCGTGAGAATTAGTTCTTATCCTAGAAATGTTCACTTTTTATTAGTGTTGGTCAACATAGAGATATAATTCTGATTATCAAGGGTGGGGTTGAACACCTCCTTATAGTATATTAGCTTCCTTTTACCCTCCAGCTCCTGTTACTCCCACGACTTATCCTTAAACTTGGAGGTAATAGTTTTTTTGACACTATCTTTGCTTCTCATACTGAGTTCCTCCTTAATTCCCCAATGGTTGAGCCAAGACTGGGCATCCTTATGCCACCCGCGCTTGAGGCGAAGGTGAGAGTTTTGACTACAGTTAAAAGAAATTTTTGGGAGCCTTTTGGATTCCATGTTGTAAAGCTTCTTCTTATATATCAAATATCTAAACATAGCCATACTCTCAATGGGGGACAAACCAACTTGGATCAAAAGGATATGATAGGGAGTATTTCCCTTGATCTTAAGGTTATAGGTTATGAATTTCTTTTGAATAATCTCAATATTCCTTCATGACTCTTTGGATATATTGCAACCCCAAACTTCACATCTGTATAAGACAACAGGGGTGACAAGAGCCTCAAAGAGGAACCTCTTTTTACTCCAAACGTAAATATCGACTGACTTACAAATGTTTTCAGGGTCATAATAAGATTTCCAACCTCCAATAATCCATTTCTCGATGATGTAATTCTAGTTGAGTTGATGAGGGAAGTCAATGCCCAAATATTTATAAGAAGAAACCTGCTCTAAGAACTAGTTATTATACACGAAACTACCATGGGTGGCCTTTTTGGATTTAATGATCATGACTTTAGTCTTGTTGGTATTAACTGTGATACCCATCTTGGAGCCGTAGACATGAAGATTTTGAAGTTGTTTTTCAAGCTCCTCATGTATTTTGGAAAGAAGAACGATATCATCGACATAAACGAGAAGAGTAATGAGCACACCAGCAAGCTCGATGCCCTTGCATCCCATAGTTTCCAGACACTCCTTTAGCTTATTGATGTATATGGAAAAAATGGTAGGGGATAGGGGACACCCTGTGTTAACTCTGATATTGCATTTGATGTCTTTATACCACCCTTCATTAGTATTAAGCTTGGCAGTGACGATCTCACAGAGACAGATCACCACAATCCTCGGCTCAGGAGGGACCATGATCTCTTTAAGTCTCTCCCAAATTTTATCACCAGGAACAATGTCGAAATTTTTTCTAAAGTCCACAAAAAAATAGAAGAGATCGACTTTACTATTGCAACATTGTTCCACAATGATTCTGAGAGTAACAAGATGGTCAATAGTCGAGTGATGTATCCTAAAAACATCTTGTCCTTTAGCTCTTTTGCCCTCGCTTTCAAGCCTAAGGCTAAGATTATTTTCCAAAATGAGCCCATGAATATTGGCCACCATGTGGCTAATCATAATGGTCATGTAGTTAGATGGAACGCTTTTGTCCACATCTTTAAAGATATGCACAATAAGGCTTTGCGTCCAAAGCTGAGGGAAGTCATGTGTTATAGCCAAATTGAGAAACTTGTGGAGATGAGAAATGAGGATAAATCTTCTCGTTTTGATATATATAATCATTAATAAAATGATTATATATATCAAAACAGTAAAATAGAAATAAAATTTTAAAATAACAAAAAAATAAAAATAATAGAAATGATAAAATGATTACATATATCAAAACAATAAAATAAAAATAAGTTTTTAAAATAAACATAAAATAAAAACAAACAAACAAAAAATGAGTAATAAGTTTTTAAAATAAAGATTAAATATATATATATATATATATATATATTTACAAAAATAAATAAACAATTAAAATTAAAACAAAAAAATATTATAAATTAGTTAAAATAAAAATGTATTTTAAAAAATATAAAAAATTGAAATATATATAACTAAAACCAATTGTTTAAAAAAAAGAAAAATAAATTATTGAAAATTTAAAAATAAATAAACAAATAAAAATTTAAAATTAAATGAAAAAACTAAAAACAAAAATAATAACAAATAAAAAACTAAAAACAAACAATTAAAAAATGGAGACAATGAAGATTAGATTACAGGTAATAGAAAAATAAAGCCAAGATACGAACCAAACATCCCAACAAGGAGATGTTGATACTCTAGAAAGTCTTAAAATGAAGGACATGATTAAAGAACTAGAAGAAAAAGTTAATAACAATCTCACCTTAAATATTGTGGCATGTAAAATAGATATCAAATCCATTAAAGAAGAAATGAAAAAATTGATAGAATTAGACCATGAGTGTAACAAAAGGGCCTTGAACCTTATAATCTTCAGTTTGAAAGAGGAGGTAGATGAGGATACTTTAGCCATATCCTAGACAGAATTACATAATATATTACAAATTGAAACAACATGTCTCACAAAAGTAACAAGGTTGGGAAAATTAATTGAGAATAAAGGAAGGTTGATCCATATAAAGGTGAGCTCTACTAAACATAAGTATGACATAATTAGTAAAACCTCAAATCTAAAAGGATCAAGAATATTTATAAATAAAGATCTCATTCAAGAAGATCAAGCAGAATTAAGAAAGGAGAAAAGAAGCTAGGAAGGAAGGAAAATGAGCAATAATTAGAAATAGAAAAGTCGTTACTCGAGATAGAAACCAAAAATATAGTAATAAATAGCAATTCAACATGCTCCAGATTCTTTCTTGGAACTGTCAGGGATTTCCATGGAACAAAGGCCACAAACTAAGTTGGATCTTGAATGAAGTTGATATTATATTTCTAGTTGAAACTTGGGTGCACGAAGAATCTAAGGTCCCTAAGATAAATGGCTTTGTACTATGGTAAATCTGGAACAATCGATCCTACCGTAGAGGCATTGGGGGTATAGCTTGTTACATTAGGAAGAACATCTCCCCCTATGCTAGGCTTTATAAAAAATACCCTTACAACCAATATATTTGGATAGAGACTACTAACATTAATGATAAAAAAATTTACATAGAAATCTATTTTTTTCCCCTACCAATTCTAACTTCTAGAAGAAAAACAATTTAGATAAAAATGGTCCTTAAAATGGTTTAGAGAATGATGTTTCTAGCCTAAGGAATGAAGGTAATATCCTCTTAATGGGTGACTTTAATGCTCGAACTTCAAGCAACCAAGCTATTCTTCTAAGCAATTATTCCAACCATAATCCTCTTTGGTTAGACGAAGACCTTACTCTAGCTCGCTGGTACAAAATAAGCTCTAAAGATCTAGGGAAAAAGTTGTTTGGGTCTAAGCTAGTTAAGCTCTACAGTGCTCAATATCTCATAATTTGCAACGGTCTAAAGAAGTGGTCCAATTCTATCCAGATGACCTGTATCCATCGGCTTGGTAGCAGCGTGGTAGACTATGTTTCTTCTTATATGCCTTTATACAACGAAATAAATTTTGACATCTTAAATGACCATGAGGCTGACTCTGATCATATACCTTTAATTATAACTCTCGATTTTGTCATGCATAGAGATCCCATAGAAGATAATCCTTATAGCCAAAAGAACTTAATATTTGATAGAAATAAAAATGATATTTTTATAAATGAATTACAAACTAATTTTCTTCCTTTATCTAGTGTAGACAACATAGAAGACCTTTATCATATTCTATTAACAAGTTTTCAATTGAAGTTTCAAGTAATAAAATAAATAACAAAACCAACCCTTGGTATGATAAAGATTGTAAAAGTGCAAGGAAAGAAATTAAGGAAGTTTTTGATGAGTCTCTTAAAATTGGCAAGATAAAAATATACAAAGCCCTAAATAAAAGGAAAAAAATGCAGTATATTCATTAAAGACAAGAAAATCTCTTACACCTATCTAAGGTAGCTCCTAAAAAATTCAGGAGGCAAATTCTAACTAGAGAAACTAAAGATAATAATATAATTGTTTTACATGACTGGAATTCCTATCTTAACAAGCTTTATGAATCTCCAAATGTAAGAGATAACTTTGAAACCCTGCTCACAACGGAAGAATTTTTCTCATTAGAAGACATAGATTTTTGGGTTAAGCACCTGGAAATTGGAAGATATAAGGACATTGAAGGTTACTAGGCATAAATCTTAAAAATGGGAGGTCTTGTCCTCATCCTTCACATCCACAAGCTTTTCAATCAAGCAGTCAAGAAAAGGTTCCCTAAAACATGGACTCAGAGCCCCATTATTCCTATTTTTAAAAGTGGGAATACAAATAACCCCTCTAATTATCGGACAATTATGATTAGCCCTCTCTTAGCCAATTTATATGGTATTATTTTAGAAAATAAGATGAGCATAAGAATTGAAAGTGAAGGTAAGCGGGCTAAAGGCCAAGCGGGTTTTAGAAGGCAACACTCAACAATGGACCATCTCATTACACTTAGGATCATTTCGGAGGAATTTCGTAATGATAAATCCAATCTCTTTTGTTTCTTTGTGGACTTTAAAAAGGCTATCAATACGATACCTAGAAATAACTTATGGAATTTATTAGAAGATCCAAAGGTTCCTTTCGATTTGAGAGTTTCTGCTATAAGGTTATACGAGAATGTAATTTCCAAGTCTAAGAGAAATGAGGGGTGGCCGAAAGATATTAAGTGTAATATCAAAGTTAAACAAGGTTTCCCCCTCTCCCCTACCCTATTTGGAATTTACATCGACAAGCTATAAGGTTGTTTAGAGGAAGCAGGCTGTGCTGGCATGATCTTAGTTGGAATAGTCATCATCCTTCTTCTCTATGCTGACGATATTGTTCTTCTAGCAAGGTGCCCATCTGATATTGATAAGAAACTAATACTTCTTAAATATTTATGCTCTACCATGGGTATGGTTGTTAACACTGACAAAACAAAATTCATGATTATCAAATCCAAGAAGGACACTTATGCTAATTTTGTGTATGAAAATAGAAACTTGGAGGAAGTGCCTTCTTACAAGTACCTAGGAATCGATATTCATCACACTCTCAATTGGAATTGTAGCATTGAGAAAAGGATTAATGGAGGGTGGAAAACTTATTTTGGTCTTGAAAATAATTGTAAAGCAACAAACCTTGTGATGTGGGATAAAAAGAAGCTCCTCTTTGAAACTTTAGTCACTCCTGTTATCTTGTATGGATGTGAAGTTTGGGGTTGGAGCATCTCTAAAGAATTCTGGAGAAAGGTTGAACAAGTCCAGAGGCTTTTTATAACCTATAACCTCAAAATTAAAAGCAATACACACTATCCTATTCTCCTTATAGAAGTGGGTCTTTCCCCTATCAAGAGCCTAGCTATGACTAGGCTCCTGTTGTACAAGCACAAAATCAATAACATGGGAGACCATAGACTTCCTAAGCTAGCTTTAACTTCGAGCCAAAACCACATAATGCTCAAACGATGTTGGTATAAAGATACCAGAGCCTAGTTAAACCATTGGGAGATCAATGAAAAAGTTTCTTTGCAAAATATTAATAACATTAAAAATATTGTTACTTTTAAGTTTAAAGAGAAAATGTGGTGCGAGAAAGATTTAGAGCCTAAAATAAAATTAAGATATTATAAGGAGGTCATCAACCCTACTCTAGAAGATCAAAAGTATCTCTCTGTTTTAACTAGCTCAAAGAAAAAAATTAATATAGCCAAGTTAGGAACGAACTCTCATGAGCTCCATAGTGAAACAGGTCGTTGGGTAGTTCCTAAAACACCATGGGTGGAAAGGATCTGCCATCTCTATGAGAATATGAACATCAAGGATGAAAATCACTTCCTCTTAGAGTGCTCTGCTTACACCCACATTAGATCTCAGTTTCAAAATATTTGTTGCAATACCGACCTTCCTAGCCCTTTAACATGTCAAAATTTTAAAACAAACTAAATAATTCATTTCTTTAGGTCCAATAGACCAAAGTGCATCATCATCATCATCATCATTATATATATATATATATATATATATATATATATATATATATATAACTTGTTGTTTTTTTAATGTTATTATTTTTATTTAAAATTTAATTTATTTTTTAATTTTTGGATTATTTTTGGTCAAAATTATGTCTCAAATATTTTTTTAATATATTTGTTTTAAATTACTATTATTATTATTATTTTAATTTTAACATGTTATTTGGGTCACCTACCCGAAATATGCATTCCATATTAGTTCATGGTTGTAAGATATGGGGTGATGTTTTTTTTCTTTATGAATTTGACTTTTGTTGCATATAGATATTATTTTATAATAATGTTTATGAGTTATTTATTTTGTTATTTAAATTTCATTAATTTTAATAAAATAAAATATTAATTAAATTGAGGTTTATTAGATTAAATTTATTTGGTTGGATAAATATAGTATTTAATTTATATGATTGTGTTAATATAATAAGTTGGTTGTCAAGTTTCACTAGCACAACCAAATTGAGGATGGGCTTTGTTAGCAAGGTGACCCGGGATCAAACTTCACGAAGGTTGTTTCTCCCATGGCAGGGGGAAGAGACACGCTAAAATCCATTCAGCTTAGGGTTGGTGTGACATAGGCCGGGTGCGATCCCCGGGTGACTGGGAATCCACATCCATCATCACCTCAATTGGAATTATAACATTGATAGAAAGATAAGTGGAGGATGGAAAGCTTACTATGGATTTGAAAGCAACTATGCTTTAATAGATCTTATGATTTGGGATTAAAAAAACTCCTTTTGACTCTTTTCACCCCTATTATTTTATATGGATGTGATATTCGGGGTTGTAGTATATTTAGAGAATCATGGAGGAGATTGCACATATCCAAAAGTAATTTGTAACCTACAACCTTAAGATTGAAATAAATACTCTCTACCCCATCCTCTTGATTAAAGCTAACATTTCCCCAATTGAAAGCATGACTATGACCAGGTATATTATGTATAAGAAGAAGGTATACAACATGGGAGCAAGAGTTTTCATAAAATTTCTTCTAACTCTAGCCAAAACCCTACCTTAAACTCAAGCGAAGATGGCATAAGAATGCTCATTCTTGGCTAAACATATGGAAGATAAATGAGGAGTTCATCTTGAAGGATAATATTAAAAACATTATTAGAGTCCATATTTAATGAGAAGTAGTAGGGGGTTAAAGATTTGGAGGGAAAAATGAGACTAAGATATTATAAGGAGGTGATCAACACCAATTTGGAAAACTAAAATTATTTATTTGTCATTATTAGTGTTTAGAACAAAATGAACATTGCTTAGTGATGCAAGGCTAGTGGCTAACCCAACCATCCCGTAAGGTTAATACTAACCCCGCCCTTATCCAGGACAATACTTTCAATCGGGTGATTTAAATTAAATACCCCATTGTTAAATCCCCTCTTATTTAATTCTCAAAAGAATCTATAAATATTTCTAAACCTTTGGTTAAAACCCAATGGTAACCATATAACTGCCTAATATAACTTAACCCATGTAAAGATTTACCTTTCTCCGATTATGCACATATATCAATGAATAATTTAATATCTCAAAGCTCCGACGTTGATCTCCATAACTGATCCAATGACCAATGCATAATATCGTTCCTCAATTAACTCGGTGGGACCCTCATCTTGAATCCCCATAACAAACCTTATATCCATACTTCATTCTCTGTCGTCAGATTTATTTGGTTTCTGATCGGACGGTGTTCGCATTCCAAGCCTCTGCAACTTACGCGAACGATTACCGTGCGATAAAAGTGGTTTGAGGGTGCGACGTGTCAACTCCTCAACTGTATCGCGTGCTTTTGAAGATTTACCAGTCAAGGCACAAAAGTGGTGCGATATGTCACAAATGGTTTTATAAAACCACATACTTTCACTCATCCACTGTGTTAAAACTTGCCCGACTCGCCTTCCACACTAAACGAACCATCACATGAGTCAACCCCTCCTGCACATCTATACACAGATTTTATCAAGCCTTTACTTTATGATCATTGATGTGGTTCAGCAAAATTCACAAGAAATGGGTTATCTGCAGATTTGTATACAATAGTTCGGTCATCCGTTATCACTTACAATCAATCAACAACTGGCAACAATAATCCATATTCCAGCCATTATCAAACACAGTAATTGCACAGAATATTCCAAATATTTCTCAGATTCACAGTAAATAAACCATAAGGTCATACAGATACACGATATGTACAATTCCACATTGTTTTTGTACCATTCTCCTAAATTATCTCTTCAGCTCCTCTCTTTATTCAACATAATCCTAGATTATATATTTTTTTTTAATCCCTCAAATCCTCACTATTCTTAGGATTCTTTACTCATCCCTAAGATTTTACAACTCACGAGATATTCTCCATAAAATAATTTAAAATTTAAATTTCCTCAAAGTCAAATAAACTTTAGGAAAATAAATAAAATGATTAAGGGAACCCACTCCCATTAGTAAATGAGAAATAAGACTCATGGGTCTTATAAGTTTCGAATAATTCTCCTGCATCAGACTCCCTAAGTTGAAAAAATTCATGGACTCCTATTCATGAGTCACCCAACTGCTTCTGCTGTAAACTTCATCAAATTTCATCTTCCAACTGGTTGTCTGTCCTCTTTCAATTGCAGGTGCATTTGCTGCCTTCTCTCTTTCTCCTGGATGCCAAACTCTGTATTGTGGATGTCCTTTTGCTCTATTGTCATAATCATCTCTTCTGCATAATGTTTGGATGTTGATATCCTGCATAAACAACTTCTTAAACAATATAAATTTCTGCTCCCTGGTATGTTGCTGTCTTTCCATTATCTCAATAAAATTGAGTTCCAACTTTATGTATTTTTTCCTGGCCTATACCTGACTTATCATATTTTTAATTTCCATCATCCACCTATCCAATAATTTAAGTAGCATTCTCCTAATCTCAAAAAAATGTTTCTTGTTTGATACAAGAACATATATTCTTTCAACCTCATACTGTCCATCAACTGCAATTAATTAAGTTATTGAACTTGGGTCAAATGCCTCCTTATTCGTATTAAATATGACTGATTTGTTCATCCAAAATTTTAATTGAAAACTCAAGATAGAATCTTGAAATTTAAACCTCCTTTGGATTAAAAACAAAATCTGTTTGTGGACTGTACTTTCACATCCTCTGTAACCTTCTTTCTCTTCTGCATTGACTTGTTCAAGAGCTATGTCAACTCTCTTTCCTTCATCCTGAATTTTTGATTCAATTAGCTGCTTACTATCATCTTCTTGTTTCCATAAGGAAAACTGGCTTTCTGCATTTCCAGAACATGCATACTTCTTTATGTTTACTTGTGCAAACATATCTCCAAAAATAGTTTGTCTTTCATCCTGAAAAATACATTCAATAGTTAATAATTCAAAATCAGAAAATGTATTATATTCTCCATCAATCCTACTCCGTAGTTTCTCTGATTTGTCATCCTCTTGATGTGCATATGACATATCAAAAGTGTCATATCTTCCTCCATATTGCCTTGTCTTGAAAAAGTCTGCTTTGTTTTCACTTTTCTCTGAATGATGCCTAATTTCAAAATTATGTTCTCTGCTCTTTTCTTTAGCCTTCCTTCCTTTCACATTTCTTTTCACTCTTCCTTCTTCTCCCTTACAAATCTGTAAGTTACTAAATTGTCTTTTCCATGCCTCTTCCTTTTGAATCAAAATCTGCTAATCTCTAATCCTCTTTGTTTCTTGACATGAAACAAAATCATATGCAACAGCTTTTTCCTTCCATGATAAAGTTCCTTTTACAATGAAAATAATTGTCAATATCATAAATATCACATTCCATTGAAACCATTTGTTGCTCACTGTAAATGCATCATTCATGAAAGCATCCTTACCTCCATCCTCTCGGACTGCTTGTCTCTTTCTAGTTTGCCGATTATATTTCTCTTTTCTCTGTTTGCAATTTGTACAAATAAAACTGTCTCCAAATTTCTGTTGTGCATCAACCTTTGCCAACTAATCCTTACGTTCTTGGCTGTCTTCTTTTTCTCTCCTATTTATAGCCTTTTATAGACTAGCTATACCTCCTTGGACTGAATTCTCTTGATAAATCTATGTTCTAGCATCTTCCACAGTATAATATTTAGTAAGATCCTTTTCCATTAATGCTCCATTATGTTCTTCCAAGACAATTTCTTGTCCATTAACTATCAATACAAGTCCATAATTTTTGAGTAAAAATGAAAGAGATAATCCCATTACCTCAAATGGTTGCATTGTACACATACTTTTGGTTGTTCCTGTCACAAGGCTATCTTCATACCTCTCGTTGGCTTCTCCTTTTGCAATCTGCAATTTCCTTTTATCTCCGTACTGTTTTTCCTTCCTTTGCCAAATCTCACTAGATTCATTACCTCCAGCTTTCATGGTAGTTTTCAACATTTGTACATTTGTAGTGTCTTTGAACACATGTTCATCCAAGAAATTTTGCATTACAGTCACCTATTCTAACATATTTATTTCTTCAACAACCTGTATAAACATATCTTGTAAAGATTGTTCATCACCTGCATACAGACACAAATCATCAGTTCCAAAAAGACTAGGCTTTTCTTTCTTTGATGTCTTAATCATCACATCTCTCTGCTGATTCAAACTTGTCCAACAGTTCAGAAATTCATCAATGATTCCTTCCTCAGTAAAGTAATCTTCTTGCTTAGGTCTATAATAGTCATCTTCCATCCCTAACTCAACTTTTCTGAGTTCCTATCTTAATCTGATATACATTCTTCTGTTTATCTATTTTTGTAACAGCTTCCCCTTTATCTTCTTTCTTCTCATAGTCCAACCATATTTTTGGTCCTTCATACTCTTCTCAAGCAACACTATTATTGCATCAACACTTGCTTTCAATTCTGCAATTTCTCTGTCAAATACTTCTTAACTCATTTCCTTACCTTTGCCATTTTCCTTGGCATCTTTCTTTCTTCTGTTGTGGCTTCTCTCTGAACTCTTGTTATGACTATCAGTAGTCACTTTATCCTCCATCTCTATGAGCTCTTCACTCACTATGAGCTGCACTAAGCCTTTGCAACAGCAAGTCCTCCCTGCTGCCACTTACCTCATGAATCCCTTCTATGGACTTGGTCTTCTGGTAAGCACTAGTGCTCTATTTCTGGAACCTCTTGAGCATTCTTCTTCTGCTCTTCCTAGGCTTATATCCTCCACTCATCTTCTCTTGAGAACACTTCAGCTGCTCTCCCTGTCCAACTTTTAGCTGGAATATTTAGGTTCACTGCCACTAACACAACTCTTCTCTCTCTTTACACAACCTTCTATTGTGTGTTGTTGCTATCATTTTATTTCTTATAGAAACAATTCAAATGGAACCAACATCAAAATATGGCTCATACCTGAGAGATATTCAAATGATTGATCTCTTTGAGCTTCCACTGGCTTGGACAATACACATGCTACTTCACTTTTCATTGTCTACACTTCAATTCTTTTGTCAATTAAATTTCTTTGCTTGCCGAGTACATCCATATTTAATTCTTACAGTATCTATGCTGCAATTTCTTCATTCATTTCTTTGTCATAGCTACTTGGCTGAAAATTCTGTTGCTGCTTTCATCACATACACATAATTAAATTCTGCAAAGCTTTTACCCGATCCTTTCTTTCTCAAGTCTTTTCCACAATCTGCCTTTGATGAAATGTTGAAGTTCTCATTGTCTGCAATATTTCAGAATTCCTCTTTGCATACAATCTCTTGTGTCTCGTGCTTCCTCTGTTTCGCATCCATTACAATGCAAATCATATACATGCTGAGAATAAAATACAATCTTTTTCAATCAACTCCACAGAGCATTAGTCTAGCTCTAATACCACAAATGATGCAGGGCTAGTGGCTAACCCAACCATCCTGTAAGGTTAATACTAACCCCACCCTTATCCAGGACAATACTTTCAATCAGGTGATTTAAATTAAATACCCCGTGGTTAAATCCCCTCTTATTTAATTTTCAAAAGAATCTATAAAGGTTTCTAAACCTTTGGTTAAAACCCAATCGTAACCATATAACTGCTTAATATAACTTAACCCATGTAAAGATTTACCTTTCTCCGATTATGCACATATATCAATGAATAATTTAATATCTCAAAGCTTCATCGTTGATCTCCATAACTGATCCAATGACCAATGCATAATATCGTTCCTCAATTAACTCGGTGGGACCCTCATCTTGAATCCCCATAACAAACCTTATATCCATACTTCATTCTCTTCCGTCAGATTGATTTTGTTTCTGATCGGATGGTGTTTGCACTCCAACCCTCTCCAACTTACGCGAATGATTACCGTGCGATAAAATCGGTTTGAGGGTGCGACGTGTTGACTCCTCAACTGTATCGTGTGCTTTTGAAGATTTACCACTCAAGGCACAAAAGTGGTGCGATATGTCACAAATGGTTTTATAAAACCACATACCTTCACTCATCCACTGTGTTAAAACTTTCCTGACTCGCCTTCCACACTAAACGAACCATCACATGAGTCAACCCCTCTGCACATCTATACACAGATTTTATCAAGCCTTTACTTTATGATCGTTGATGTGGTTCAGAAAAATACACAAGAAATGGGTTATTCACAGAAATGGGTTATCCGCAGATTTTATGTTACTTTGTTGATTTCAGAAAAGCCTTCCACATGGTTCCTAGGGATAAGCTTTGGGGCAGAATGGAGGAAATCGGGGTTCCAAGGCATTTGAGAGCAGCTGTGCATAGGTTGTATGAAGAGGTAAAAGTCTAGAAGCGATATCGGGGTCATGCAAGGTTGTCCATTGTCTCCTACCCTTTTTGGGTTATATGTTGACAAGCTTGAAGAGTTGTTAAATTCGCAAGGGGGTGACGGTATCCATTTAGGAAAGTTCGATAATAAAGCTTCTTTTGTACGCAGATGACTTTATACTGATTGCTAAATCGGCTCTTGGTTTGCAAGAGCACTTACGTTCCCTTGACAATTTTTGTAGAAGGGCAGGGATGCAAGTCAATATTAGAAAATGAAAGTAGTGGTTTTCTCTAACAAAAGAAAGCATAACCAGCATAAGTTCTACTTTGAAGGCAACATTCTGGAAGAAGTTGCAGACTACAAATACCTCGGAATTGACTTCAACAAAAAATTAAATTGGGATGGTTGTAGAAAGAAAAGGACTTTAGGGGATTGGAAAGCATTTTATGCTCTTCAAAACAGGTGTAGAGAGGCAGAGTTGTGGGACTGGAAAACCACTCAACTCTTTTTGGGCTTCTAGTAATATTGGTGATTCTCTATGGTTGTGAACTGTGGACCAACAGCACAACCAAATTCAGAAGCATTTGATTACAAACAAATTCAAAATTAAAAGTGCAGTTCCTTATGTTATCTTGTTAAGTGAAAAAGGAGTTGCTTCTATTGAAGCAATCGCTGTGGTGCAAGTCATAAGGTATTTGAAAAAAATTGAGCAAAAGAAAGATGGTAGATGGCCTAAGGTTGTGTTTAGTGACAGATTGTGCAAAAGAAAGAAGATTGGATGCGGTAAAATAACAAATGGTTTAGTAAATGGGGTATTTGCTTGAGCGTGTATCCTACAAATAGTAAAGAGATAATTTTTTTTGTTATGGATAAGTTCCACAAACGTACTTGGAAGAAAGAGCTAGGGAGAAAGAAGAAGTACTACATTGAAGAGTTTAACCCCACTCATAACCATCAGCAAAAGGCGTACATAGGGGGCCAATATTTCTTGGAGATCTAAGATTCTTATTGCTCAATTAAGCACTAATTCTCATCAACTCCCTTGTTAAACAGGGTGCTGGAAAATTCCAAAAGAAATGTGGAAGGAAAGAATATGTATTTTTTTCTCTTCCCAAAGAGAGTAGGGAAAATTATGCAGGCATTTATAGACTATTTTTAGCCTCGTAGACATTAAAAATACTTTCTTTCTCGAATGTTTTTTCCTGCTTTGATTTAGGGTTCCATTACCGTTGTAGCTTTTCCCATTCATTGGTTGTTCAGTGCTTTTTCTTAATCGTTTAATTTAACCTTGGATAGTTATAATTAAAAAACATACAATGACAATTGAATGGCCCCGAGATTTTAAAAAAAATTGGAAATTGAATGTATCTTCATTATTCAATTCGGAAAACATCTCAATTTATAATCACATAAATTACTCATACAGAGTTTATGTTTTAGAAAATAAAATTATTATTATTATGACGACATTTAATTAATTTAAAAAAAATATTCTGTAACATTTTAATTAATAATTTTTAGTTTTTAGTTTTTGGTTAGGCCTATGTGACTGCATGTGTGTGGAACATTTCATAACTGTAAAACTGCAACTTTTTATTTTGTAACTGTCAAATTGTCCACGGCATATGGGCATGCTACGAAGATTTCAACCCATCAAACCTACTATTTTCAATGTTAATTTTGAAAGGGCGGGCAGCAGTTGGCAGAGTGTAATCAATATATAAATTCCATAGGTAGTGGCACTATAATAAATACATACCATAGGTAGTGGAAGCTTCAGTGCTGTAATCTGCTTTCCTATTTTTCTATGAACGTTGTCGCCTCATCAAACGTATTATAACATTGAGGTCTTCTTCGTCTCGTCCTCACCATTTCTATTAATGTCGTCGCATCATAAAACGTATTATCACATTGAGGTCTTATTCCAAAGCTTTGATCTATTTTATTTCATTTCATTTTACGTAACATTATTTTTTATCGGTAGGTATTAGTTAATATATAAAATGGTATTTTATAATAATTTGGTAGATTGTGATTTTTTAAATTTAAAATATGTTTTGAATCTAAAAATATATTAGATGTATTTAAAATTTAGATATTGGTTTTTTACAATTAATTAAAAAAATCGAAAAATATATATTTTTGTTAATGGATTATATTATGTAATAAATGTTTTAATTAGAATAATAATATTATATAATTAACTAGCATAACTCATTAATAAATGTGGTTGATGAAGATGATGTTGGTTACTATATGGTTAAGATCAATGTGGTTTATCCGACCTTAAGAGAGTAGAAAGAATCTAAGTTTGATTCTTCAAAATATTGTTTCTATGGTCAAAGAGAAGGGACATAAGTGTTCCAAGATAGCTATAGGTGGGTTGGCTTAATACGTAGAGAAGATTGAAAGTGTGACAGAGGGTAGGGAACTGAGAACAAATGTGAGTAAGAGTCGAGCAGTCTAAAAGGAAGTGTTTTTCATCGAGTCGGGCAGTCTAGAAGGAAATGTTTTTCATCTTCCACCACCTTAGAATAACAGATCTGACAGATTGTATCGTTCCAAGGGGCCTTAGGATTAGACCATTGTGGTGTCTCACTCCGAAGCTCATGGGAATTAGTTCATATCATTTTTTTCTTATTGCTTGACAACACAGAGAGATAAGTCTGATTATCAACAACATTTATTAATAATAGTACTTATTTTAGATAAACTCTTTCAGATAAATCAAATCATTAGATGGTTTGATGGTTTGAAATGTCGACAAAATCCTAATGATGTGATTAATCCTAAATATATTTATCTAAATTATGGATCAATATATTTATAATTATAATTCAAAATTTATTAATTTAATTATTAATATTTAAAAATTATTAAAAATTAGTAATTATTATTCATAAAAAAAGATAAATATTATAAACAAAATGGAGTGATGTTATAAACTAGAATTATAATGAAATACATCTACAGCCACATTTACCAATATGGTTGATATAAGTTGATAGACATATATCCACCACCCACCACATTAATAACCCTTTAAGTATATTTTGTTAAATGTGTTTTAGTTAAAGACTAACTATTTTTTATTATTAATAACTATATAAATAATAATAGACATAGTATTTTATATTTGTTATATTAACAAATCTACCACAATTGAGTTTTATAGCCTTATTATATTAACATTATTTTGTACATTAATATAATATTAGTTTTTACATATACTTTTGCTAATATATTAATAGTCACTACTACATGAAGGACATTTTAAGACAACAAAAATCTTTTAGTTATTTTACATTAAAATTTAATATCAATTGAATTGTCTTAAATAAAAAGTTTGAGACAAAACTTTATATTTAAGACAAAAACAGTTTGAGACAAAAAAAAAAAAAACAAAAAATAAGGCAAAAACAATTTAAGACAAAAATATTTTAAGACAAAACTTTATATTTAAGACGAAAACATTTAGAGACAAAACTTTATATTTAAGACAATGGCCACTTAAGACAATGACAATTAAGCCGAAACTCATTTAATACAATTAATAATTAAGACAAAACCATATCAATTTAAGACAATATTATCTAACAAGTACAAAATTGACTCTGATAGTGCGCCCTATGTTCGCCACCTTGCAGGCTACTATTGTCTAACACTTATACCGAGGCTGCTATTTCACTTACCATTCACCTCATTTAATACAATTAACAATTAAGACAAAACCATATCAATTTAAGACAATATGATCTAACAACTGCAAAATTGACTCTGATAGTGCGCCCTAAGTTCGCCACCTTACAGACTACTACTGTCACACGCCTATACCGAGGTTGCTATTTCACTTACCATTCAAGTTATCTTATATAAAAACATCGATTTGTTGGGCTCTGGCTCTTCGTTTTGGTGGGGTAGCCAATTCTGAAGAACAAGAAAACTTTTATTGACAAAATTTATCGAATATCAATTCCTCTTTTATCGCTTCAATCTTTGTTAATACTTTGTTGATATCTATCACACTATCAATCTTCTAGAACAATTAAAACAACAAAATTATAATGATATAAAACACTTCTCTCACTATAATATGTTTAAAAATTGCAATCAATTTCTTACTTTCTTAAATCCATAAACCATATTAATTTAAATTACTCATCATCACTATCATCATCCTCAATTTATTTAACAAAACGTTAATAATAAACCAAAACATTGCACTCAGCCTTTCTCTATTCTTCCAACCTTATGATAACAAAACAAAATATCTTTATAAAATATTAAAAAATAAAAACTCATCGCTTAGACAACAATACGAATTTCAACTTGACGGACTGCCGCTACCTCTCGCCGGCCCATTGCCAAGACTCGCCTTAATCGCGGTTAGAAGCGGGACTTACTTACTTTAACCCTATGCCGAATTCAATAACAATGAATAATATAAAAGATAAGATATAAAATAAAATAGGAAGTTTGTGCATAAACAATACATTTTCGATGATAAAGGTTTTAGTATTTCTATTTTTATTTTTTCACGATTTAATATTTTAATTTATATTTTTTGACATTAAATATTATTTTTGGAAAATATGAAAGTAATTATATTAAAAAATAAAATTTCAATTTCAAAAAATATAAAATTGGATAATAATATAAAACATCGAAAATTAATAATATAATATTATAAAATTAACTCCCTTACAATGTAAACTTTCACATAATGATATCTCATTTTTACTTCTTAAATAAATTTACTCATATACTTATATGACAGGTCACACTGTTTAAAAAAAAAAAAAACCGCAATTGAAATAACGAAACAGCAGATAAAATCAAATATTTGAATTTAAAAGTTTCATTTCGCAGATAAAATCAAATATTTAAATTAAAAAGTTTCATTTCGTTTTAATTTCAATGCATTTCAAAACTTAAATTGACCGACACATCGGGCATAAACGTGCGGTCGGCGCGGGCCGTCCAGTCTCCACCGATAGAAATTCAAAAGGGGAGCCACGTAAGCACAATAATTAAATCACTTACTTCATATCCTGTGGCCGCTGAGCTGGCGAAAAGATTAAAAATACTCAATAATAGAGTGTAGGAAAATTAAATGTTATTGAGTATTTTTGCAGAAATGCAAATGATGGTGCAGGTAGAGCTTATCTGGGCGTGTGTGTTGAATAATCCTATATTGGTGGCTTAGGATGACCTAATCTCATGGAAGAGGACATTTTGGTTTTGCAATGGCCACACCACTATTACATCTGGCCAGGGATTCAGAGCAGCCATTAAAGCAATCAACGGAACACTAAATATGATTTAATACAATTATTTGATTTAATGTTAATAAAAAAAATTAAATATTTTTAATCTTTGAAAATTTTTTTATAAATCTTATCATATTCTCATTAATAAACATATTAATTATAATAATAATTTATTTTTCCAATCACAACCCGAAAAAATCACCACTCATATATCAACATTTTAAACTATTTAACTTCCAAATATTTCATCAACAAAATATTTTAAACTATATAATTTTCAAATTCTTAGTTCGTTAACTTTGTGGGTGGGAAGCACGCATATCGGTTCACTTCCGTCAATGCAAGACCCCTTCATTGTTCATTATTAATATGATTTTTCATGGTTAGATATTATTATATTAAAATAATATAAATTTTATAATTTATGATATTTGTATTTAATTAAATAAATATAAATTTATTTTGATGACAATTTGTATAGTAATTAACACAAATGCTTCTATTTTTTTTGCTTGATAGTGTGGGTCTTGAGATGATTTTCTGTCAAATTTATGGTATGAGAAACTGCGGCAGAGGGGCATTTAAGCCGTCAAAATCACCTCAGCCACACCAGCCTTTATGATGGCCAGATTTTTTGCCCACGGAGAGATTAAACCGGTGACCTTTTCATCACGAGTGTCTTAAGAACACACTCTTCACCATCGAACCAATCCCTGCGAACTCAAATGCTTCTAATTTCGATTCAGGTGCATTCAGAATATAATTCAACCGTCTCTAGGTTTGCATTCCGATGCAAATTCTTAAAAAAAGTTAGAATTTATGAATGCGTCGTGGGGACCATGTAGCTATTATTTCCTCTCTATAATTTTTACAGGTTAGACACAAAAACGAAAACTTGATCATTGCATTGCAGTGACTGTAATTTATAGACAAGGTAGTCGAAGGTTCTCCTTCCAACTTTCTACAAACTGTAACACACAATTAGGATATAGCTTCATTGTTGTGATTATTTTTAACACCTCTCCTTAATCACGATCTAAATGTTGGTCTAAGTCTCAGCTAAGATTTAAAACATGATTCAATTATTTCATTTTGACTTTCTTTGCTAGATGAAAATTTTTCTTGAACTTTTTACTCTAAACTTCTTTATTTTTCTTCTTACTCCAGATCAAACACTGGATATTACTCTTTGTTACAACTAGGATGATGTCAATGCATTTCAACTCATTTTTCAACAATTTCACTTCCATAATTGAAAGTTTTTATGTATTGTTCAATTGAATCATTCACTTTATTTTCAACAAAATCAAGTCTCGATTGTAAATAGACATTACAACTGAGTTATATCCTTCTTTTTTGGTTGTTTCTTCCTGGCTACTACCAATACCTATACACTAATAAACATTCATGACATTCACTAAATCATAATAATTTGGGCTCTTTCCAACTTTATCTCTATTTTCCTCTTCCAAATCTTTATGCTCAGTTTCATTTGGATCATCTAATTGATTTTCAAACAAAGTTACTCTTCCACTCAACAAATCATCCACAAGTCTCTTCTCTTGCAACATTTGTAACCAGCCTTCACTTGAAAAGTTATCATCATCATATAGTGGTTCATATTCATCATTAAATAATTCATCATAGGGAGTTTCCTTACTATCACATGCTACTATATTTTCACCTACAAACATACTTTTAGTCTTGCTCCTAATTATGATGCTTTCAACACAATCACCACTTTTAACAACACCTTCATCAACTTATACTTTTCGACTCACCAGTCACCTAGAGAGTATGCAACAAAAACTATTCAAAAAAATTTCAGTGCTAGAGAGTCGCAAACTGAGGTGCAACATGGTCCGATAAGTGTGGAGGAAATATTAATTGTGTGTTGTGTTGTTCGATCTGCTTTCTAATTGAGCATTGATCCACCTGTGGAGCTAACCAGAATATTTGTGTGGCCCATGTTGGAGCTATTGGAGAGCAAGGTTACCGATGTAAGCATGGAAAATACCTTTGTTGCAATAAGTAACCAGAGAGCCACCTCTGAGCCGATTGGTTATGTGGCATCCACAACATATCTTTTTCTATCTAATCGTGGGGCTTTTTGGAGTCGAGGTGAAGATCAAGTAGATGAATATCTCGGTGCCATTTTTTCTCAGAACCTTTTGTGACTTTTTATTGAGCGTTGAGACATTAGAAGTACAATTTGAAGTTATTTAGGTGTGAATGTGTGGATACCAGTTGTTCGTGGAGTTGTGGATAAAGGGAATGAAGCTAGAGCCCGACCTGTGAAATTTTTTGCAACGAAGAACAGGGTTTCGTGGTGGTGCAACGGAAGGCGGGTTCGATGGTGGAAGTTGATGCAACAAAGGTGACTCAATCTACAATTGCAACATTGTGGAGTAGTTGTGAAAGGATAGCTGGGAGAGCTGCCCCATTTGAGAATGTGGTCGGAGGAGGCCGTCGAGCTTGGCACAGTGGTGTGGGAACTTGGTGGAGGACGTCGAGATTGGCCCATTTGTCTTGGAATGTCGAGCTTGTAAAACCTCTGCAACAATTTTGTGATTATTGAAAATAGTGCAAGCACTCATGCATGCCTTGATCGCCTACAAACAATCCTTGGCACTTAGAGGGTATTAATGAAATTGGAAGGTTGCATAGACATGTCATAGTAGTTGAGGTTCCAAAATTGGTTGAGATTATTCTCCTTCACCATTTTGTACATTGTTGTAGTCCCTGGTTGTGCAAATGCTTCAGTAGGAATACTCGGTACGCCTCCAAAAACTATCGGTGGTAACTCAAGAGGAAAATGGATTTGCTTGAGTGAGCTTAGCTTTCCAAATTATTATTTGTTTGTGTGATATAGATATTAGTACAACCTCATCAATAAATGTGGTTGATATATGCTTAGGCTTCAACTTATTTTATATTGCATGTTTGGAATATTTAACGACTAAATGGAGAACTAATTACCAAGTTATTTCCTATGACATGCTTGGGATTATAGAAGGCCAAATAAAAAACTGATTAAAATGTGTAAATTGTGATGAATAATTTTTTACTATATTTTATTAATTTATTATTTTTTAAAATTAAAAATACAAATTCAATTTAGTATTTTTTAAAATTAAAAATACAAAGTAATAAACGACATGAAATTTTTTTTAGCCCCCATTCCTATATATGACTAATATTGTCATTTTTCAAAAGAGTAAGGGCTCAATTAGAGGTGTTTTATTTTGTCACTAATTTAGATCAAAATTTTAAAAATAGTATGATTTTACGTGGAAAAATATTACTACGATATTTTTCCTTATTTTAAAAATACCCAAACAATTGAAATATTAATCAAAGTTCATGAGCGGAAAATAAATTCACATTTAAAGATTTTTAAATCCGAGATTGATAACAAGTTCGAACCTACGGAGTTAGGAGCCATGACATGTACATCATGCGATCATTCGGTGTGTCTATCCGACACACTTATGCAGGTTGGGAAAAAACAAAATTTGAAATCAATAGAACAAGTGTCGGGCTACTAGAAAATACATAATTTGATAAGGAATTTTTAGTAAACAAGTGGTTAAATTAAATTTGTTATATTTGGATTTGATTCTGAAAACTTGTTTAACAATCGTATTAGATGAAGAATATTCTCTTGAAATTATATTTTGTCTATTTATTTATGTAAAAATTAAAATATTTTATGATCAATTCAAGTATAGACTATGAGCATGGTCTAGTGGCCAACGGACGCATTGTTAAGGCGTTTGTGCTGTTAAGCAGGTCACGGGTTCAAGCCTTGTCTAAACCGGGACCGTTCTTGCAGGCTAGGCGGTTCCTTGAAAGGTTATAGTGGTAGCTAGAAAGTTTGACCCCGCACCTCGCGTGGGAAAGCTGTCCAATATTACCGATTCCTCTGAATTTAAAAAAAAAAAAAAAAAAGAAAGAAAGAAAGAGTATAGACCATGCCTATAGGGTTCTTATTTAATAATAAGTATATTAGTTAAATTGTTATTAAAATTTCACTAAATTTAATAATATGAGGATAAAAATGTTTGTATGGCTAACTTCATAGAAGAATACCTTAGCGTAAATAAATATAAGATATAAAATCAAATGGGAAGGTACATTTTCGATGATAAAAAAATTTAATATTTTAATTTTTTTGTTTTCTTATATATTAAATGGTATTTTTGGAAAATATGAAATTAAATAATTATACTAAAAATTAAAATTTCAAATTTGACAATAATATAAAACATTAAAATTTAAAATTATAATAATATAAAATTAACGTCAGAATATTAATCACAATGTCGTTCATGAATGTTCATATTCACATGTAAGTGAAGAACTATTTATCGACGTTATAGGTATGAGAAATTAATTAGTGGAATCACTCTTGAATTTGAATGAAATTTGCAAACTCCTGTGTTCAAATTTCTCCTCTCATATGGTATGAGAGCTTGAGGATTATGAAGGCTCGGTGGTGTGCGTTGAGTTTTGTTGAGGAGTCGCTGCCCATGTGGAGGTCAGCTAGAGGTTGTGATGTTGAGTTAAAGTGTGTGATCTAGTAGTATCTCAGGTTGAGGTTCATTGCATGTTATTGTCAATGTTTGTTGAGTCGTTGCAATGACTACCACCGAGTTGTCAAAAGTTCCTGCAACCAAGCCACTAGAGGATTCATCATAGGATATTTAGAAGCGTCGTGCCTTGAATCTTCTAAAAAATAAAGTAAGGGAATATTTGTTAGAGCCTCCACCCAACAAATTATTTGAAGGTAAAAATATTGCTTTTGGTCATGTGAAAAATTTCTTTGTTGAAAGACAAAGTCATATTAAAATCCTTGAATTAAATGGACGAAAGTGTGAATGAGTTATTCTAAAGTGCCTTCCACTATTTTGAGGTTCTTTTTGTGTGAAACTATTTTCTTTGGGAGCATAAATTGTGATTTTTTTGGAAAAGAGGTTTGGGTTAAAGGAAATAAGGTTTTCGAATAATTTTGTTTTTAAGTGGTGAAAGGAGTATATTAGTAAATAAAAAAGGAGGATTTCGTAGTATTTTTTTATGGAGTGTGAATAGTGAATTATTTAAAGGAGATAAATATTTTGTTTAATAGTGAAGTTTGTGAGTGGTGAAGTTGGGTGCATTTGGTTTTAGATTTGGTGGATTTAGTTGCATTTTGTTGACTGGAGAAACATTTTTTGTCATCGTGTCAAATCTTTTGGTTGATACTTATTTGAATGAATCCATCATATTTGATGCAGGAAATTATGTGCATTGGAAATTTAAGTTGTTGACAATTCTAGAGGGTTATAATTTGTGGTCAATTGTGAGTGGGGATGAGCCCAAACCTAATGTTGCAGCTTCTGTTTTAGATTGGGAGAAACAAGAGACGAAAGAAAAGGTGTTGTTGCGTATGTCAGTAAAGGAAAACATTATTACTCACATCAGATATTGGAAGACATTCAAAGAAATGTGGGATGTGTTCAAGGGTTTATGTGAAACAACAAAGACAAACATGATCTTGTTTTTGAAGACTAAGCTTTTATCTATAAAACGATAAGCAAATGAAAATATAAGAAATTTCATATCTCGTGTCAAAGATTTAAATGATAAATTAGGAGATATTGGTGAAAATGTGTCTAGTACTCACTTAGTCACTAGCACATTAAATGGATTAGTGCAAGACTATCAAATTTTTGTTTCAAGTCTTTCAGCTAGAGAGAAGCCCCCTACATTTGATGAATTGACAAGAATTCCTCTACAAGAGTAGGAACGGATGAAGAGGTTTAAATTGGGCTCGAATATTTCAAATTTGGTCTTGGTAGCCAAGGGTAAACAACCATAGAGAGACAGGCCATGGTACAAGAACAAAGGAGGAAAGTTTCAAGCAAAACATAAAGGTATGGCACAATGTAAATTTCCAATTCATGATAAGAGAAATGATGATTTCTATTATTGTGAAAAACCTGGGCATCACTCCAAATATTGTTATAAAAGGAAATTTAATGAGTCTAAATAAATAAACGTAAGGCATAATGGAAAATTTGTGGACAAAGACACCTCAATAAGTGATGGATTTAAAAATCTTAGATTGTATGTTTCTGATGTTGCATTGTTTGTGGAAACTGATGATTTGAATGCTTGGTTCATTGTTTCTGGTGCATAGCTTCATATGGCTTGTAGCAAGGATTGGTTTGATGAATATTATGACAACATTGATGGAACATATGTTTATCTAGGAGATAACATATCACTTAAATTTCAAGGTTATGGAGTAATATGTGGCAATTTGCCTAATGGACAAGAGAAAAAAATCCATAATGTGATGTATGTTCCTAGTATCAAAAATAATTTAATTCATGTTTCTATTTTTTCTGACCAAGATTTGAAGGTGGAATTTGTTAAATAACAATTTTTTGTGAAATATATTCAAGATCACTACAAGTTTATTGCCACAGGTACCAGAGTTAGAGGCTTGTTTAAGTTGGATGTGACGAGGACAAGTCATAAAGCGTTGGCATCTAGAGAAATGTCAACAATAGAATTATGACATCAAAGGTATGGACATTTAAATCATAATTATTTAATGTTACTTCATAAGAACACAATGGTTGAAGGTATTCCTATTATGAAGAATGATCATGTTGAATGTGAATCATTTGTACTTGACAAGAATCATAGCGAGGAATTTCCTATACATAAAGATAAAAGGCAGAGGGAAATACTTGAGTTAATTCATACTAATGTATGTGGACCTATGCAAACAAGATATCTTGGTCGAGGGTGGTATTTTTTTTTATTTTTTATAATAGATCTAAGTATACATGGGTCTATTTCATAATAAAGAAGATTGATGGTTTTGAGTACTTTAAATAATTCAAGAGTATGGTGGAAAAACAAACTAGCAAATGCATCAAAATTTTCCAATCTGATCACGGGGGAGAATATAAATCAATATAATTTAATCAATATTGTAACAGTAATGACATTCTACAACAATTTACAGTGCCACATGCACCTAAGAAAAATGGAGTTACTGGGAGGAAAAACATTATAACACTAGTAGAATGTGCACATAGTATGCTTCAAGGTAAAAATATTTCTAAGGGTTTTTGGGATGAAGCCATTAATACCATTGTTTATTTGAAAAATAGGAGTCCAACCAAAATTTTAGAGCTTAAAACACATTTTGAAGCATTTTATGGGTATAAACCAAAAGTGATTCATTTAAATTTTTTTGGATGCAAGGATTTTGCTCATATTCCAAAGGATGAATGAAGAAAAATTGATGCACAGTCAGTTAAGTGCATATTTATTGGTTATTATGATGATAAAAAAATGTACAAGTTGTTTGATCCTAGTTCCCATAGATTTCTTGCAAGTAGGGATGTCGTGTTTGATGAGAGCGGCAAATGAAAGTGATAAAATGAATAATATTGGTGTATGGCATGATATTGATGATTATGTCAAAATAGATACAAGTGTTGGACATGAACATGAAAAATCACAGGAACAGGTACAGGTTCAAGAGCAAGGAGCATCAAGTAGTCATGACACTCCAAGAAGAGGAGAGGAGAATCCACAAAGTAGAGATAAATATGAAAGTATTAAATCTCCAAGAAGGTCATCACACCAAAGTCAGGTACCTATAAGGTATAAAGACTATGCATTAATGTCTCTTGTAATGAATGTTGTAGAACCTTAGATTTATGAAGAAGCTAAATAATATGAATAATGAAGAGATGCTATGAATGAAGAATATAACTCTATAATGAAGAATGACACATGGGAATTAACAAAATTGCCTAAAAATAAAGTTCCCATAGGATGAAAATGGTTGTATAAATTCAAGTTTAATGTTGATGGAAGTATTGATAAGTATAAAGCTAGATTAGTTACAAAAGGATATTCACAAAAAGAGGGAATTGATTATGAAGATAGTTTTTCACCTATAGCTAAGTTGAACACAATTAGAATCGTGATTTGAATTAGATAAAAAAACATAATTGGAAAATGCATTAGTTAGATGTCAAATTTTCATTTTTTGAATGGTGAGTTAAAAGAAGATTTTTATTGGGTTCAACCTAAAGGGTTTGTAAAATAGGGACAAGAGAATCTCGTCTATAGGTTAAAGAAATCCTTATATGGTTTGAAACAAGCATGGAGTTCTTGGTATGTGAAAATTTATTCTTTCTTTTATGAGAAGAAAAAATGATCCTAAATTATACATAAATAAATATGAAGATGGGGATGTTGCTTTTATATCTATATATTTTGATGATCTTATCATAACAAGAAATGCATTGAAGTTGATTGAAGAAATTAAAAGTCAGTTGTCACGGGTATTTGAAATGAAGGATCTTGGTGAATTGCATGTGAATTGCATTTTAGGTCTTGAAGTTTGGAGGGAATTTGGAAAGACACTAATCGTAGAACACAAATATATAAGGGAAATCCTTAAAAGGTTCAATATGATTGAATTCAAGGAAGTATCCACTCCTTTAGAACATAATGTTAAATTTTACGGTGATGATGGAACCAAAGAGGTGAATGGAACCTTGTATCGTCAACTCGTGGAAAGTTTGAACTATCTCACCAGTACCAGGCCAGATATAACATATTATGTTATGTAGAAATTTGAATAATAGCTGAATTATTCACCGAGATTATCCTGATTACACACTATTTGAGCTTCATGCATAATACATAACCTCTTCTACAATTGATCATCAATTTGCGGAAATAGAAGTAGTCGCATGCGCACATTAAAACATAATCAAGCACACATATAACACAGTATGTAATGGGGAAAGCTTACAGCTGAAAACCCCCAACTATATATATATTATAATGATAGAGAACATGTAACAATACATAGCACAAAGCTCCTCACAGCTCTCAGCACTATCTCACATGCTACACACAAACTAGCTCGGATATGAACAAGTCACAAGTTCAAATCTCCTCCACCTGTCTGCCTGCCTCTACTGCGCAATCCAAGATGAATAATGATGAGATCCAAGTTCGAATCCCACTGGCTTGTACTGCCCAATCCTCATTGGCAATCTCGATCAATGTGTGTGCAAATCTCATGCACAGCTATAGTCACAACTGATAGTAGACTCACCCTTTCACCCACCTCTAACACTGGTCTCCACTGAACTGTCCATGCATTGCAGTTAACTGATGTATTCTTTAGTTGATTTATGAGTTAATAATTAGTGAATTAATTAATAATTAGTGAATTAATTAATAATTAATTCACACCACTCATCACTAGTTTATTTATCAGTTAGACTAAATACAACTAGTTCAACTAAGTTAAACCGAACACAACTCCACCAACTGTCTCATCAACTCCACCAAACTCTGCCACATGAGTTCTAACTGAAGTCGACCATGCAATAGCTCAACTAACCCTTAGGAAAAGTGTATTTCCTTCTGTCAGCTGCATGTGCCACATCCAAGCATCAAACTGAAGTGCTCCAAGAGGATAAGATAATGTTTATAGTCCAAATATTATTAAGGGCTAATAATATTCGACTGATCTATTTTTAGACTGGCAGTATAAAAATAGACTTCGCCCAATGTCTAAAAATAGAGGTCCATCTATTTTTACCAACTTGACCAATCATCCATAAATAGCATCCTGCAACTCATAGACCATGATCCATATGTCTAAAAATAGACATAGTCTAAAAATAGACTTTGCGACAAAAATCACCTCTGTGGCCCCCACCTAGTTTAGGTGATCACTTTCCAACTAGGATCAGGAAAGATGTTTCAGGATGCCTCCTTCACTGTTTCTTGTTGCAATCTTCAACATGTTAGCATACTTAGTGAGTTCATGGATAAGCCTTGTGAAATCCACTAGAAACCAAAAAAGAAAGTCCTTCGATATTTGAAATGAACCCTTAATTTTGGTATTATGTATATTGATGTATTTGATGTTGAGTTGGAAGGTTATTTTGATTCTGACTAGGCTATAAATCTAGATGATATGAAATATACTATTGGATACGTGTTCAATATAGGTGTAGGAGCAATATCGTCGAGTAGTAAGAAACAACCAACTATTTTCTTGTCATACACTGAAGTTGAGTAATGCTACTTGCAAAGTAATATGGATTAGAAGGATACTTGAAGATGTTAGAGAAACACAAGAAGCACCTACATTAATAAAATGTGACAATCAAAACACTATCAAACTGGAAAGAAATCCTATATATCATGCAAGGACAAAACATATAAACACACAACATAATTTTGTAAGAGAAAAAGTGAAATCAAAAGAAATTGACTTGTCATATTGTAATACAAATAAAAATGTGGCTGACATATTAAAAAAGCCTCCTAGAAAGGCTGAATTTAATATTTGTAGAAGTTGTGTGCTATAGAGAATCCAAATTCTATTGTAAGCCTAGCAGAGACTTAGACTAGTAGGTAAGTAAAATGTAGGTCGTGATTAAGGGGAGGTTTCAGGATATTAATCACGACATCGTCCATGACTGTTCACATGTCGGCGAAGAACTATTTGTCAACGTTGTAGGTAAGAGGGAAATTGATAGTTGACAGGGTAATCGACGGATTCACTATTGAATCTACATCTAATTCATGTATAAATAACAATGTTTGTGAATGAAATTTGCAAGCTCTTGTGTTCAGGTTTCTCCTCTAATAGTTTGGATGTTACGACAAAAGAATAAAATAGTGTTTGTCGAGCCAACTTCATAGAACAACACCTTCTATGCAATTAAATATAAGATATAAAATAAAATGGGAAAGTACTTTTTTGATGATAAAAAGTAGTAATATTTCTATTTTTATTTTTTCATAATTTAATATTTTAATTTATCCTTTTTATATATATTAAATGGTTTTTTAGAAAATATGAAACTAAAAACTTATATTAAAAAATAAAATTTCACTTTCAAAAAATATAAAACTTAACAATAATATAAACTATCAATTGCCCCTAAAGGTGAAAAGGTACATTGAAGGAATATAAGATTTGGGAATATTACCTTGCCACTCACTCCAATGCAAGAATTTTTTATCATTTCTATGAGTGCAGGAAAATTGATTCTCTATATAAGAATATGTAGATGACAGATATATAAAGCCACTCAGAGACGTTAGAAAGGGGCATACAAATCTCTGAAGAGGACTCCACCTGTTATATTTTAACGATTGATGAGCAGAAATAGGCTATTATTAGGATTGAAGAAGGCTTTTCCGGTTTTAAGAATGATGGCATTGCCAATTCCTTTGGTACAATCCAATGTCGGAGCAAGAGGAATGGGAATTACAACAGAGGAGGTGGAGTTGGAGTAGATTGATGCTCTTCCAGAGGTGGAAAGAGAGACACTCTTCTAATAAAAACAATTTAATTTTGTTAATCATATTCTCATTAAGCTCATTTATGTGCTAGTTTTGAACTTCTAGGTTCTATGTTTTGTAAATATGGGAACCATGATAATATAAAAGTCCTTTTACAAGAAAAAAATAAATTTAAGCAAAATAGGTAGCACATCTAACCCGTGGTGACTGCAATTAAATAATCTTTTTTAGGAATAGGAGTTATCTTCTAAAGTAGACAACCTTTAATTTTTCAACCAATTTCTAGGTCTTGGTTGTGAAATCCCAAGCACATAGTGTGTGATCTCATGCTTGGGGTTGCGAATAAAACTATCAATCATTGAATGCTTTAAATCACTGTTGTACCCATAATTCACCATTTTGGGGTAAAAGCAACACCAATGGAATTGATTTTGGCCAAAGCTTTGATAGAATACAGACACATCCAATCCATCAGATTGATTAAAGGAAGTAAGCACAAAAGTGACATTATTGTATTATTAATCTACAAGAATTAAATATTTTCTTAAATTCTATTTGAAGCTCCATCACATCTTTGCATCATTCTTCAATGTTGCTAAATCTTTATGTTCCCTCTTTTACGATATCATAATATAGTATAATAATAATAAAAGAATAAAAAATACTTATATATTAATAATATATATTAAAATTTTGTATAATAAATATTTATTTTTGTATTATAAATTATTTTTAAAACATTTAAATATAAAAAATATAAATTAGTATTCTAATATTTTTATTGATTTATTTTTCAAAACCCAATAAAACTTAATTTTACCACTAATTAATTTAAAAATCAATGAAAAATAAAAGTATCTCGAAATTTAGAGATTAGAATATTTATTTTTTCATTTAGGATGGGATTTAGAAAACTTTAAAAGACAACACACTTCCTAGCGAATTCCTAGCTAATTTGTGACAGTTGGCTTAAGTCTTAACTAATTGGTATGCTATTTTATTTTTAAGAGACTAGGACATTTATTTCTTTGGAGGAAAATATTTCATGATGAACATGAATCCATTATGTTTTTGTTGAAATAAATTAATCATGGAATAGTGGTTATAAAAAGTAAAAATATTGATGATAAAAGTATTCAAAGAACTGAGAAGTGGTTGAACAAAAAACAGTTCACACAGTTACCTTTTTCTTTGAGGATAAAGGTAAATCCCAGTAAGAAAAATGGGTTATGTTCTGTGACTAAGGAGAGGAAGGGAAGAGAGTGATGATTTCCTGAGTTGGTGGTGACTAGTGGAAACACTCAGCATTCCTAAAATTCCTGGAAATGAAGACTGGACTTGGGGTCCCGAGGTCTCTTCCTGAATCCCTGTTAACCTACTCATCATAGGTCTGGAGCACGGGGGGAGATGAGGACATAATTGCCTCTCTCATGGTAGGGAGGACATCATCAGCAAGGTCTGGAAAATAGATAAGTAAACAAGTTACTGGAAAACTAAGTACTAGATATGTTGTCTAGTTATTTGTATTTCTGTTTACAATTATTTTCCTTTAATTATGAAATAAAGACTTCTCCACATTGAACGTTAGATAAGTGTTTTATCTTTGTTTTCATTAAAGTAACCAGAGGAATCAGATAAACCCTTAAATATTTAGATTATGTGAGAAAATTCGTATTTATGCAAGTTTTGGTTTTATATCTTCAAGAAAAGAATTAGTGTTTACAGAAAACAGTTGAAAATGGCTAGAATCCCTGCTACCAGTAAGTTAAAATAGAAAACCATTAACTCAAGGTTTTAGAGTTGAAAATTCGAACCCCGAGTTGGTCATTAACTGTAACTACGATATACACAGACAAAATGGTCCAGACATCTCATTTAAAATTGAAAGAAAATAAACTCAGTGCTATTATCCAAAGAAGAAGTGAAAACCTGTCTGTAAATAGTATATAACGAGAAAGGGGAAAATATCAGGAATTGCATGTGTAGTATGCATCCGGAACCAAAATCTCCAGCGTAGAAACAAGATTTACAAAGACGGTGAACAACCATACCAAGCTAATATAGAAAGCAGGGAGTTTAGACTCTAGTTCTACAGGAGATAAGCTAGTCTAATTTGAGCAATAATCAAAAGCTCTTGGAAAGGAAACTAGAAACACACAATACACATATATACTGAAAATCTGGTAAATGTTTTATGCCATTCCTGAACATATGCAAAAGAAGCAAGCCATTTCATAGAACATAATGAATCATTATTTGTGATGTAGAAGATACTCAAAACAATGATACATATGTATAGAAGTAAAGTAGCTTCCGATATACGAATTAAAATATAAACAAAAGTTTCTGAGTCCAAGGGTTAATCTCCCTTAAGACCGAACCAGAAATACAAAGTAAATCAGGAATGAATCATAGTCCAAATATAGTGTTACAAATGTCAACAATAGTCACGAGTAGGGCGAAGCCCCCGAATTTTCAAAACAGAAATTAACATAGCGGTATGTAGCCATAAAACTAACCCAGAGCTTACGTTGCTGTGAGCGCTTTCGAGGCTGGAGCAGAGGTCCTCTGCAACCAAGAACTTAAAAAACCCTACGACAAAGAATGGATACCTAAAGGGGCAAGCGAAAAGAGTCAGGGAAAACCAACTTTACGAACCAAACATCCCAAAAGAGCTAACCTCAACGGCCGAGCCATGGTGGTTACCTGCACAAGAAAACAAGGATAAGAAAATCATTATCAAAAGACCCTGTCAACTATGCTATCAAAGCAGCGAAAAAATATGAAGAAAAACAAAAGGTAGTGAAACCTATTACCTATGTAAAAGATGCTTCTGTAGGTGTGAAGGTGAATTTCTATGGAAAAGCCATGGAAGAAAGTCGATTCTTGCAACCGGAGGATGGTGTCTAATTTATTTAGAGAATTCAAACAACTTAAAACTATCTCAGCTCACCTGTTATCACGATGAGGGAACTAGGCAAGAGAGCCGGAGTCGCTTAACCGCAAGTAAATTACCAGGCCTGGCGAAAGAAAAAATGAAAACGCCTTTAAAAAAAATCATAACTCATGCAGAGAACTAAGCGTAGGCATAAGGCATAGAGCCATCAACTGACCTACGAAAAACAAATAGTTGAGCGACCTGTGTAACCGAATAGAAAATTAATCCCAAAAACAAAGGTTAAGGGTAAATAGTGACAAATGAGTTTACTTGTCTGTGTTGAGCCTTGAACGACCAAACAAAGTCGAGCGGAGCCAAGGCATGCCTGTCGGCAGTGGCAGGCCAAGGCAGAGTTGCAGAGCTATGCTGTGAAGGATGGCAGCAATTGGAAAGAAACTGTTAGGGTTTGAGGAATTCAATACCCTAATCGGGTACTCAATCAAACTCCACCGTAGATTCAACCCTATGAAATCCAACGGCATAAAATCCTTACAGCTGTCAACCAGAGTTAGGGTGGTGTAATGGCGTGTACAATACTATCTAATCCAAAAATTAATACACAAATCTTCGTCGAAATCCATTATGCTATGAAACAATTGTAACCAAGATTAATATAATGATTTCCATTTGGTATATCGTCCTTGTCGCATTAATACTAAGGTACTTGCATACTGTATGAATATAAATGAAAGCTCTGTCGAATCATATGCCAAGTGTCACGCCTATGATGACAAGTTGCCACCTTGGAACTTGTAATAATTTACGGAACCTTTATGTTGTTATGACAGTGTAAAAAGCAAAGGTATGAGCTTGTAATTGAATGCAGATATAAGAATGCAATATTATCATTGAGCTAAGTGTTGGATAATGTAAAAAGTTAATTTTTTTTTAGTTGATTATGATGTACTTTACATAATTCCATAATGGTTGTAATGTCACATGCTAATTTTTATTTAGAGAGAAAAAGAAAAAAATATACAAATCTTATTGGTCAAATCTGCCCAACCAAACTTATCATAGAAACACCTTAACATTGAAATTCAATAGTATAATATTATAAAATTAACTCCATGACTATATAACTTTGACATCATGATATACGTTTTTTTATTATGATATATGTTTTTATTTTTATTTTTTTAAATAAAGTCACTTTTACATCATGATATATGTTTTATTTTTATTTTTTAAAATAAAATTATATATGGCAGGTCACGATGGGAAAAAGGAGTTAAAAAAAACACGCAGATCAAATTAATTTCGATGTATTTCAAATCTTAAATTGACGGACACATCGGGAATAAACGTTCCGTACGGCGTGGGTCGTCCAGTCTCCACCCATAGAAATTCAAAAAGGAAGCCACCTAATTTCAATAATTTTAAAATTGGTCTATTTTCTCAATTTGTGCCTGTAATTTTTGGGTAGGGGAGATAATCATTTTTTGCTGTATAGTTTCAATTTTATTAAATCTCTAAAAAAAAAAAAAACCCACTTAATCTCAATAAATACATCACTTACATTATATCCTGTGGCTACTAAAAGTTTCTTTCGAGAGGTTATGCTAATATCATCTGTATCGTTCCAATTTTATCGAATGTCAAGGAAACCACTTAATCTCAATAATTACATCACTTGCATCATATACTGTAGCCGCTGAGCTGGCGAAAAGATTCCCTCTTTTCTGGCAGTTACTTGCTGCTTAAGAGTTCCATCCTCGTTGTCGCTTTTCGGTTCATTGGCGGTTTAGTCTTTTCTTAATCATTTAAGATGTAAAAATTAAAACAGAGGATGGCAATGGAACAGTGTGGAGATTTAAAAAATAATGAAAATTAAATGCATTTTCGTTGTTCAATTTGGAGCTTAAATTCATATAATATCTCAATTATAACCGCATATAAATTATCCATATATAGTTACATAGAAGTGTTTATATAATAAGGTTACAATATGTTAATAAATCTTCAAAAAAATAGGTTTAAATTTTGAAAAACGCATGGTATATATTAATGTACCAGCAGAATGTTCAAATAGTTTCATAATTGTTTTTGACATATACATTTTCCAAAATCAATCAAAAATCATAGCCTAAATTAACAAATTGTTTTTAATAATAAAAATAGATTCAAAAACTACTAAAACATGTCAACTAAAATTAAAAATTTCATATTAAATTGAAAATAATTTTTTAATTAATCTAGTGTGATTCATCATATAAATTTGTAAAATATTTTTGTAATAATCACATGTAATATACAACTAGTTTGACTTTCAAAATATATTTAATTATTTATTTATCAATTTATTAATAAATTAATAACAACTAGTTTCATTTTATTATTAAAATATATTTAATTATTTATTTATCAATTTATTAATAAATTAATAACAACTAATTTCATTTTATTATTAAAATATTTGATTAATTTATTCAATTAATTACGCCGAATAAATTAATTGAATAAATTAATCAAATATTTTAATAATAAAATGAAATTAGTTGTTATTAATTTATTAATAAATTGATAAATAAATAATTAAATATATTTTAATAATAAAATGAAACTGAATTCTGTAGAAAAGGCGTTCCTTTCTTTGAAGTTTGCATTGCGAATACATTATTTAGGTGTGAAGATTACAACGATCTTGTAATAGATGAGAATGTGCCATTTCTGCATTGCTGCTCTTACGGCGCTCAGTGACTCTTACTCTTACTATTAATAAGTTGACCTGTTATTGACTCCTGATTCTCCCTGAACGATTGCGTTGCGAATGGGTTCTCGAGGATTAATTCTTGGCTCGTGTTTGATTTCAGCTCCTGAATATCTGCTTTCGTGATTGAAAATAAACAGAACAATATATAATGATAACAACACTTCTCTCAAAGCCTACTTCCAAAATCCAAGAAATCGCCCAGATCTGGAATGAATGTTTGGTTGTTGCAGCGTTAAATATGCAGATACGCTTGGTTCGTGGTGACTGCTGCTTCATTAATGCTGAAACCTGCCATATACGGGTGTGCTTAAATACGTTCATCCTCCGTCTTCATATGTTCGCCCGCAAACAAATGCCTGTTCGCAAATTTGCATATTTACAGATAGGTTATTTTTGATGTAATAATGATTCTAATCGTGTGATTCTATGCTGTCTCTATGTTGTAGACCAGAGAACATAACATTATACTATCTTTTATTTTGTGCGATTCGTTTAATTCTTTTTTACCTTTATTTTAAAGCTGCGCCTTTACTTGAGGTTGGATTATTTGTATCCCAAAATTCTTTTATGCTGACCCTTTCTATTATAGTGGAAAATTCGTTATTTACTGTATTATGTATTGGACAGTGACTATATTTCAACTTTATGAATACAAGAAAGTTGTCTAGATGTTTGGTTATAAATGCAAAATCTTTTAAATGATTGAACTTATGAAACATAAAGCCTCTACAGTTCTGTATAGACTCCGATTCAGTATCTGGTATTTAGTCTTACCATATAGACTCCACGATTATCAGTATCCTCTGTTTGCAAATTTGGCAAATTCCCTAATCGCATTGTGTGCAGGATGTTCAATGTGCTTCTTTTAGATACAAGGACTGATTTCTCAAAGTTGGGTTTGGAAAGACTTTGCTTAAAGTTGATTTTTGTACCCTATCTTTTGCAGCACTTGTATTATTTTAATATATTTTACCTTTGTTGCCACAAGCACTGCTGTGCCAGCCAAATGGTTCAGCAAGAGGCCTTCAGAGATATATTCAAAATTCTGTAAATTTTGATTGTATCCAGTAGTAGAGACGGAAACTATTGTTCAGTTTTTTTGGATGCAAATAAGCTGGTCTCTGTTGAGTGCTGGATCAATCACATGCCAAACTTTGAAAATGGTTGGGAAGTTTTTGGATAATACAACTCACTGTTTTTCTAACTATATGAACTCCACTAGTGACAATATCCATTCTTCCTAATCCGGATATATACCTGGTTGAGATTTTGTACATAATTTTCACCATGATTATATTTCAATATGATGATTGATATGGATTGTTTCAGCTAGCGATTCAACAAGAGGCCTTCAGGACTTATAATAAAAATTTGTTGACTTCAATAGCATCTTGATATTGTTGCAGCAAATTGACTATTTGGTAACAGCTGTTAATAGTTCTTCTCTGTTGATTGCAAATGAGCTTCGTGAGATACTGTGTAAAAACTCGGGAACTTTGAATTAGTCAAGATGTTTGGTGCAGTTTAAGCTATGTATTGGCATTATGCTTCAGATTGATGCTAGTTCTTGAAAAGAGTTGGAATTTTGTTTACAATTTAGCTTCTTAAATTCTAGCAGCTTTTCCCTTGTTTTGTGTTGTACACTTAGTTTTGGTTTCCCCAATTGTTCTAAGCTTCAGTAGCCTTAGGTTTTTGTCCAAACAGAGCTTCTGTTAGAGAAGAGTTGGAATTTTGTTTACTATTCAGCTTCTTAAATTCTAGCAGCTTTTCCCTTGTATTGTGTTGTGCACTTAGTTTTTTCCAATTGTTCTAAGCTTCAGTAGCCTGTGGTTTTTGTTCAAACAGAGCTTCTGTTACGTGATATCTTTATCACTTTCTGGATTACATGTGATTACAGCCATCTTATAGAGGGACACGAGATCTATAAAATACTTAATTTCTGTTGTTTTTTCATGTGAAATTCGTTTACCTTCTTTTGCATACTTCTGGAGATAACATGGACCATAATTGACTGAAGGGCTAACTTGCAGATTAGGAAGCAATACTGGGAGGCTTAAATTCATATAAGAGAAGAGCACAGAACGGAAAGAACTCAGATAAGAGAAGAGCGCAGAAAGGAGAGAAGAACGCAGAACAGATTGTAGCACCGTGCCCTTGAAGGAGAAGAGTCCACAGTCCCGATTATTTCATTTTCTGCATTCACTTCATTCGACATCACCCGGTAATTTTGCTGCACGACTTCTTAGATATTGCAATAGGGATAGTTCAATTGTGGGTGTCCGGTATTGTTTCAAGGATGGCTGTTTGAATTTTTTTTTATATCTGATTCAGCTCTTAGGTTTTCCATTCCCATTTCATTTAAGAAATACACAGATCAAATGGTTTTATATCTGATGCCCTTGAAGGGGAAGAGTCCACAATCCTCAGTATTTCATTTCATTTTCTGTATTCACTTTCACTTCGTTAGACATCAGTGGGTAGACGACTTCTTAGATATTGAGATAGATAGCTTACTTGTTGGTTTGTCCGGTCTTTTTTCAAGGATGGTTGATTGAATTTTCTTTTATACCTGACTCCTAGGTTTTCCACTCCCTTTTCATTTAAGAAATACAGAGATGAAATGGTTTTTATGTTATGCATTTTATTGGTTATTCACCATTTGAGGTGTTTTTGTTTTAATATGATCTCATAACAGGATGTGTGCCTCTTTTTATCATCTAATGATGAAAAACAATTATGTAATTCCAAAATTATGGGTGGCGGATTATAGTAGTGACAGTTCTAAACAAAAAAAATAAAATCCCTCAACAATATATCTGCATATGGAAACATACATTTTTCTTATATTCTGTATTACATGTGATTGCAACCATCTTATTGAGGAACATGAGATCTATAGAATACTTAATTTCTGTTGTTTTTCATGTGAAAATCGTTTACCTCCTTTTGCATACTTCTTGAGCACAAGTACAATAAAATCATTTCAAGTTGTTACACTCGTCCTTTTGCAACTTTGGTAGTTCTTTTACATGGCTGTAGCCGTTGCATCGCTGTAGCCTGTTAGAGGCATGCCAAAAGTTTTCTCCTCTCTTTATCCTGATTTGGTTGTAAATATATTTATCGTTTTTTTCAGTGCCCTTTGCAGTATTTTGTAGCATGTCTGACTCTTTTTATCATCTAATGAAGAAAAACAATTATGTAATTCCAAAATCATGGGTGGCAAATTATATTAGTAACAGTTCTATTTTCAATCAATGTATTCCATTTTCTTGTGCGCTTATGTTTCAAATTGTCATGTGCATCATGATTTTCAATAAGTTGAAAAAACCACTTAGAATATTCAAGATATACAGTTACAAGTAGCATACTTCACAAGCTCATTTACAAATATGGTTACTTTGGTAGGTTAGTTACATGGCTGTTGCCTGTTAGAGCCATGCCAACAGTTTCCTCCTCTCTTTATCCTACTTTGGTTGTAAATATATATATCATTTTTTGCAATGCCCTTTGCAGTCTTTTGTAGGATGTCTGACTCTTTTTTATCATCTAATGAAAAAAAACAATTATGTAATTCCAAAATTATGGGTGGCAAAATATAGTAGTAACAGTTCTATTTTCAATCAATGTATTCCATTTGCTTGTGCGCTTATGTTTCAAACTGTCATGTGTATCTGTCGTATCAAACATGATTTTCAATAAGTTGAAAAAACCACTTAGAATATTCAAGATATACAATTGCAAGTAGCGTACTTCACAAGCTCATTTACAAATAGGCCTATTTCACATTACTATTTCCTTTCCTTTTATACCTACAACCCAACATCCTCTCCTAACCTATTTTATGCCTATGCCTTGTTTACCATCAAAATAATTCAACATGCCCTATTCCAAAATATATGTTCCATAGGGAAAGCCTTTACAGTACTCATTGTAAGGAACATATTTGCACAACTTCCACTTGTGCAACTTGCAATAGCATCTTCCATATACCAAATTTGTCACTATTAATTGAAGAGTGGAAATCATCCAAATTAGCAATTCTACATTTCATCTCTCACAAATTAGCAATATCGAACTTTCCCTTCGTTTATCTGGACATGTTCTTCTTCACTATCTTGACCTTAATATCTCTATTCGCTTGCAGCGTATTGTTTTTTACAAGCCACCCGTTCTACCATGGAGACGTCATTATCTTTCAATTGTCTTCCTTCTCTACTAGCTAGTGCTACCGACCAGCAACCAACCCTCCAAGTTGTTGAACTTGCGCAGATCAACTCTACCCGGACTTTAGCAGCTCGATACCGCGTGTCACTTTCCGATGGTGTTCACAAGCATTCTGCCCTTCTCCCTTCTTCGCACACTTCCCTCGCGCAGGATGGGAACTTGGCTGTAGGTTCCATTTTTCTCTTGAAAAGATGCTCATGCACGTATTCGCATCAAACAATGTATGTTTACTACATAACGCCTCACACCTTCCTCCCCTATAATTGTTTTTCCCTTATATCCCTCTATTTCCTTTATTATTTCTAAATTTCTACATTTCCACTTCATTGATACATTGCTCGTTCTTGCAGGTCACTCTCTATTCTCGAGCTTGAAGTAGTCCAGCGCGTTGCCCCATTGGTTGGTGACCCATGCCCTCTTACTCTCTCTACTAAAAAATGGTCCAAGCCACATCATCCTCATCTTCTGCCTCTCCCTTTTCATCACCACCATCCCTTGACATTCACTCATTGTCCTCCCAAGACCCCGCCGCAGCATCTTCGACAACTCTCCCTTTTAAAGCACTCTCCCCTACAAGGAAAACTTGGTCCATCCAAGGCCGTGTCCTTTCAAAAACACCCCTTCGGCATTTTACCAATGCACGTGGCTCTGGGAAGTCACTAGGCTTTGACCTTGTCGACCACGAAAACGAGCAAATCCACGTGTCTGCCTTCAATGAATTGGCTGAATCCCTTCATGCTCTCATTCAAGTTGGCCAAATCTACAATGTTGCAAATGGCACCATAAAGGTCCCCAACCCTTCCTATAACCATCTAAGACGCCCATTTGAAATTCTCCTCTTCTCTTCATCAACAGTTTCTCAAGTCTTGAATGATGACCTCACAATTCCTTCCCACACCTTCCACTTTGTACCTATCAAGTCCCTTAAACTCTCACCTGCTAACTCAATCGTTGATGTCATAGGTATTGTTAGCTCACTCTCTCCTGCCTCTATTGTCCGCAAACGCGATGGCTCTGAAACTCCAAGAAAGACAATTTCTCTTCGCTACATGTCTGGGAACAACATTGATGTGACCTTGTGGGGAGAACACTGCCATGCTGAAGGGCGTGAACTCTCTGAACTTCGCATGGCTCGTGCAGTTACAGTCCTTGCAATTCAAGGTGGTAGGGTCGTCGATTTCAACGGCCAAACTATTAGCACAATCCCTACCACCTCCCTGGTTATCGATCCAAAGATCGCTGAAACGGTGGAACTTAAGCAATGGTTCGAGAAAGAAGGCATTCAATCTTCGTCGCCCTCGCTTAGCTGCAAATACTCAAGCACCAGCAAGAAGCCACTTAATACAAAAATAATTTCTGGCATCCTCTCAATTCCACCTGGAGAAAATGTCCCATGGATGTCGCTCCGTGCTACTGCTACCTCAATTGACTTGCATGATTTCTACTTCCTTGCATGCCCACTTACCATTGATGGTATGCAATGCATGAAAAAGGCTATACAACAAGATGATGCCATGTGGCGTTGCTCAAAGTGTGAAGGGTCTTTCACCAAGTGTGACTACCGCTACATTCTCCGCCTCCAGCTGCACGATCACACTGGCCACCTCGAAAATGTTGTCGCTTTTGACGACGCCGCAAATGGCCTCCTAGGCATCTCTACAGAGGACCTTTTCCTCCTCTCAACAGATCCTCAAGCTGTCCTTGACATATATAGCAAAATCAAAGGGCAACAATTCCTCTTCACACTATCTTTAAAGAGAGACACCTTCAACGGCATTGAACGACTGCGACCAATTGTTATGCACGCAGAAGATCTGCCTTTTGCTGATGCGTCGAAAATGCTCCTTCAACTCTTGCAACCTCCAACTTCCCCTGCGAACAAAGCATGTCACCGCCTTTAGCCATACATTTCTTGCCTCTTCCCATTGTTCTACTTTCAACACTCTTTTCCCTCACTTGACATGCATCGTCGATTTTGCATCTATATTTTGTAATCGTTACTATATGTTTACAACCCCTTTCCCTTTCTATTAGTCCTCCTAAATTTATAGGTATCAACTCGTTTCTTCATTGCATCTTGTTTATATGTTATTCCGCTATGTTGTAATGGACCTTCTTAATATATGAACATTTACAGATGTCGTTTTCCCTTTCCTCCTTCATGCCTTCATCTTGTTTGCAAAACACACATTTTATAAATGCAAATGTCAACATGCTATGCTTAGTATGGAATATAATACAAAATTTACTTCTTCTTCTTTGCAAAAAATACAGTATCTGCCTTTCATTTCCTCTGGCCAACAAATGCAACATGTTCTTGCTTTCAAAACACATATTCTCTGATTTCAAATATGCAACACTCATTTTTATGCAAACCATATTCAATACATTTCCACTTCAAAATTCACTCACACCATTTCCATACGAATATTTCTATGATGAAATACATAACACAACAAAAATTCTCGCCAAAAATAATAAATAATAAAACACAAAAATATGAAATAGAGTGTTGCATCTTCATGCTTCCCTCTTCTTTCATTATACTTCATGCATTTGACATGCCTTTCCTTTTTTGCAACAGCTATGCCAACCACACCAGACAACAGTTTGCAAAGGGAACAACGTCACCGCTACTACGCACTTAACAAAGAAAGAATTACTGCATGTCGTCGTCTCCTCTTTGCAACTCGCCAGGCCAACCTTCTCTCTCAATCCACCACACACCAAACTCCCATTCCTTCACAAAGTACCCTCCTTCCACTACATCCCGCCCAAACTTTCCCATTCACCCTTGCAACTCCCCTCCCTAGCCAGCCCTTTCCATACCTTGCAATTCCTTTGCCTCTTACCTACCCTTTCCATGTCCCGCAGCATCTTCCTCCTTCTCCATCTGTGCAACAATTCCTCCCTATCCAACTCCAACATGCACATCTTCGCTTCCGTGAAAAAATTGATGCACTTAGTCCCATCCAAGTTTGCTCAATTTGTTATGAAGCTTACCCATCCATGAAAACAAAAACAAATAACGGAAACATTTTTTGTACCCGTTGTCTTGGTGAACGAACAACCCACCGTTTTTCCTTCACAAACAACATGGACCCAGGTATCCAACCCCATGTCCTCTCTTGCCTGACTCAAGTTGAAGAGATGTTGATTGCTCGTGTAAACCCCATTATTCAAGTCACCCTGCACGTGGTGGCCAACTAAAATATTCCGGCCACACTATTAGCTTTCCTCAAGATATCACTAATATTGTGACCTCTCTTCCTCGCATGCTATCAGAACTAGACATCCTTGTTGTAAACAAAACTAGTTCTGACGAAAATTCATACGACTTTTTTGTCAGTAGATCACGTGTTCATGCAGCATTGCAATTCAAACTACAAAATGATCCGTATTACAAAGATGTCCACACTAACCAAAATTCTCTGAATGCGTTGCCTATTGTGCCCACCAACATTTCCAACATGCTACGCCATGCCAACACATCTTCCATCCCACTCCAACAAGCCATTCTTGAAAATTGTGATTCTGGACTTCCCCAACCATGCCCATCTGACCTCCACCCATCCTCCTTTGTTGCAAATCTGCCAAACTCTCATTCAGAAATAGATGAAATACTTGCCTACATAGAATCCCCCAATCACTCGCCCATCCATTCACTTCAATGGCCCATCATTGACCTCTCCCCAATCAATGAATACAGCACAGAAGGCCTCTTCTCCATGGCCTTCCCCACCCTCTTCCCCACCGGTTCCGCAATGATTAATCAACCAAGAATTGCAAAAGTAGATATGCAAGAATACGCTTTGCATCTAATACGCTACCATGACAACCGTTTTGCACAACATCCTCGCTTCCGCTACTACTTGTACAACCTCATCATGCGCCATCGCAGCCAAGCAACTGCCTCTGTCTTCATGAAAAGAGACCTTTCAAACACCCTTCCAACAACAATCGCTGACCTTCGCCACCACCTTCAACAAATTCCCCCTTCCACCATCCTAGACCAGATTATGCGCTTCGTATCATCCTTGCGCGGCAGTCGCTCATTCTGGACTAGAGCTAGACATGAGCTTCACGACATGATCATTCAACAAGGTACCCCTACCATATTCTTCACACTTAGTGCAGCTGATACCAAATGGCCTGACTTGCATAGAACCATGCCTTCCAACCCTCCATCCAATTCACATGAGCAAACTCGATGGAGAATCCAAAATGTTGTTGCAAACCCTCACCGTGCATCTCAATACATCCATTGCAGATTCATAATATTCGTCGAAGAAGTGCTACTTAAAGGACTCCTTGTAAAGGATTACTGGTGCAGGTATGCATACTATTCCTTCCATCTCTTACCTTTCATTAACTTCACTTCCACGCATCCATCTTATCTATTTTCCCCTTCTTTTTTTTAAGGTATGAATGGAAACATCGCGGCTCTGCACATATCCATGGTTTCTTATGGCTTCCAAATGCACCTACTATGGACACTTGGATTGGACCAATGCTTCTGCTGTCCGTGCAGCTAAATATTTATTCGATGCATACATCACTGCTTGGAACCCTCGTCCCATTCAAAACCGGGCTGTTGGGATAAATTATTCATCTCTGCAAGACCCATGCCTCCTCCAGACACATGAAATTCTTACAGGCAATCAGTTGCAAGACTATGAGCAACTTGTCAATTCTGTTCAAAGACACACAACTTGCCACTCTAGTACATGTTTGCGCAAAAGAAATAACAAAACAAGTTGCCGCTATGGAGCCCCATGGGAAGTTCGCGACGCATCATCTCTTCACATTGATAATACTGGCCGTAAATTGTACGCCCCTGCTAAAAATGATGACAAGCTAAATGTGCACAACGCTCATCTTCTTGCAATTTGGAGGGCAAACATGGACTTCCAACCAATTCTATCACGCCATGTTGTGTTGAACTACATTTCAAAGTATGCAGCAAAAGTAGAGGCAAAGTCTGAAAGCTACTACCAAATGCTTTCCCGTCTCTCCCAATGTTCCCCACCTGATGCTCCTACTATTACTGTCGTCGGCAAAGTTCTGACCGAAATTGTCGGTGACCGAGACATTGGTGCACAGGAAACATGCTACATGCTGCAAAAACTCCCACTAGTAAAGTGCAGTCGTTCTTTTGTATCCCTCAATGTGAAAAAACAAATATTCAAACGTGTTTCACAACAATTGGATGGTGATCCTCCATCGACACCTTTCATCGTCTCATACATGAATAGACCACTTGCACTCGAGTATTTTCCTCTTATTGAAGTTGCACGCTCTTGGACATTCTCCTCCCGCCGCAAAAAAACACCTTGGAAACAGATCTTCCCTCCTATGGTTGTACGTGTCCTTCCTCGTTTCACCTCCATCCCATTGAAAGACTCATCATCCTATGTGGACTTTTGTTGGAGTGAACTCCTTCTATACTGCCCTTTCCGTACACTCCCTGACGACATCAGCACATCTGACGCGGCCATTGTCGTACATTGGGAACAAAATAGACATACATATCAAGCTTGGCATGTCCACCGCACCCCAATCGACCCTACCGATGCCGACTCTTGCTGTTCATCTCCTGATGCCCCTCCCCATGCCCCCACGCCCGACATGCCTGAACGGAAATTTCTCTCTACCTTGATCTACCTTACAGCTTCGGCCTCTGCAGAGGTCATTGCTCATGTTGCCCTCTGTCCCATGGAGGCCATTAAAATGAGGATGCAAACACAACCTGGATTTTCCAAATGGCCTGCAATGATGAATATGCTCCCTCCTGCTTATTTTCTAACCCAACTGTATTTCTTTCTGTGTGGATTGCAGTTTTTAAAAGGGCATTGGTCCGCTATGGGGACGCGAAATTCCTTGTAAGTTTATCTTCCATTCTTTCCAATCTGCAGCCGCATGAATCTACCAAGCCCATGTCTCTGTCTGCCAATTTTTACATACTATATTTAGATTTGGAATTTTTAAACCTGTATTCTCTTCTTTTTCTGTTGAGGCGTTGTGTCCAAGGAAGCAAGGTGTGCTAAAACATATGTGATATTTATAGGTATACTGTCTATCATTTTCTATGTCACAGCGGTGCAAACAAACCTCAATGGTTACACAGTTTATCGAAAATATAAAAATTTGCATTTAAATTTTGAAATCCCTTTGAATGTTAAGTAAATTAGAGGCTAAAGTAAATCTATGTTAGTTTATCTACTCCATGTGGGCTTACCTTCTTTATGTTTATGTCTCTCCATTCTGTATATATTCAAATTAGTTTATCTTCTTGAGGTCTCTCCAGTTTGTATATATCCATCTTTTAAATTCAATTTCAATAGACCTTTGAATTCAGAGAATATGAAAACTAACACCATGTTAACTAGTGAAGGAGGCTTTGTGGTGGTGATATTCTGTCACCTAGTCAAGGAGGCTTTATGGTGGAGATATTCTTCACTTAGAATCAAATAAACCTAGGCATACATGCTTTAAGATCCTTTACATTAAGTTTGGACTTTTCATTTCAAAAATAAAAAGTTCAGAATTAAGTCCAAGAATAAAATATTTCAATCTCATCCCATTGCTCATATGTGCAAAACACAAACAGAATGCTATAAAAACAGAAAAATATACCTCTTGAATCTTTTCCAACCTACTGATCAATACAATAGAAGAAACTTCCCACTTACATTAAAAAAAAAAAAAAAACCCCTTCCATATTCCTAAAACAAAACAACATTACAAAATTTCTCATCACATAGACATTTTTAACAATTAAATAGGTCTGAATCTGTTCACTGGTTTTATTAATATATTGGTATCATTATTGCAGATACTATGATGAAATTCACATCATTTGAGAACACAGTAGAAATGCTATACAAGCATGTGATCCCAACCCCAAACGAGCAATGCAGCACACCTGTTGAAGTGGGTGTGAGTTTTACAGGAGGATACATCGCTGGGATATTCTGTGCTGTCATTTCTCACCCTGCAGACAACCTGGTCTCCTTCTTCAATAATTCTAAGGGCGCTGCTGTGGCTGAGGTAGGAGAATATTCATTGAGGTGTATCAATGCAAAGCTTGATTCAGAGGATTTCAACTTTAAATTTTATGGTTTCTGAACTTTAACTTTATGGTTTCTGTATTACATCATAACAGGTGATCACCAATTAAGTTGCCATGTAGAGAGTATCAATACAAAACATTAAATGAGTAGTTCCTGTACATATAGGCTTCCATTAATGCTTGTATTAAGTGACTAATTGTGCTGTTTGTTCCTATATATTAGGCTGTCGAAAAAATAGGGTTTGTGGGCCTTTGCACACGGGCTCTCCCTTTGAGAATTCTCATGGTGGGAATGCTCACAGGAGCCCAATGGGGAATTTATAATTCTTTCAAGCTATTTGTTGACCTGTAAGTTCTGTTATTCGCCTTAGTTTTCTCAAAGTTCACCTCCCTCTCTTTCTGCATCATCCTGTGAATATATTCTAAAATAATGTATCCTATTGTTTCATTTTGCACGCCAACCACAGCCGGTGTTAAATCTTGAAAGCAAGAGTTATGAATGGAGCAGTGTGCTGATTTAATCGAAAACAAAAATGCAATAAATTGTTTTTGAATAAAGAGGATCCGAAGACAAAGCAGTCAAATGAGACGTCTGGGCATCTCCCATGCGACAGCTCGATTGTTAAATAGACCCAAACCCCAAGGATAGGGTGGGGACAGAAACCTGCAGTCTGACATTGCCTCCGTTTGTGGAGAGGAACATTGTTTTTTTGGTGTGTGACGACTTTATTTGGCTTAATGCCTACCATGGCTCAACTGGTCTTTTTGGCTCATTTTGCTGAATCTAAAAGGCTTGCATTTCTTTTTTTCTACTTACGATGTGCAGAAGTTTCAACATTTCTCCATGCCTGTAAGGGAGAAGCGGTGACTAGGCTTACCAATGAGAAAGTTCCATACTTCAATGCTCCCATATATTTGCAGAATAAAACAGTAATTGACCTTACAGGTCTCAAAATGTTTGTTTACGGTAATTTGTGGCACAAATGAGTGTGGATTCGAACGTTTTGATGAGGTAAAATGCAGTAGAAAATTAGAAACATTATAGCCTTGTATATTTTACTTTCCATGCTATGTTGGGTTTGGCATTTTTTATTTTTTCATTTCCTGAGCAGTTCAGGAATTGAATTAAGGGGTTTGGTCTCGTAACTTACTATATGGAAAGTAGGGTTTCTGCCCATTTGCTTCAAAATCTCACTTTCTGTTCCAATTAAATGCAGATTATAAACAGTTTTGTGCATTAATAGTGTATAAATTTTGGGTTTTTGTATGCTTGTTTATGCGCAAATTTTATGAAAAGTGGTCATGCATTAAATATATTTAAAATCCAAGCTTCACAATGTTGTAAATGCGATAATGCCATGTTTCTTGCACGGGGATAATACTCTGGGATTCACAGAGTGATAGACTTACAAGTCTAGGCATTGTAAGTCTAGGTGATTTTGGCAAAGTAAGTGGGACTGATTGTAACATTTGGTCAAAACAAGAGTGTTTCAAAAAACTTCATTGTGATGCTCTGTTTATTGCACCAGGGGTGATACTCTGGTTTCTATAAAGTAATAAACATGTTTTCTATACTGTAATGACACGAAGAACCGGGTGGATGTTATTTTTTATTGCTTGGGATTTTTCAATATGTTTTGATTTTATATGGAATCTGACATGCAATTGGGGTTCTTTTTCTAAAATGTTTGATATGGTATGAAATCTTATGTGTAATTGGAATGTTGTCTAATAAATTTGATTTTATAAGCAATTGGGACTGACATAGTGGTTGGAGCTATGGTGGGAAGTGGATACCTCCGCTCCTTGTTTTGGTGGAAAGATGTTGAAATTTTGGCATTTTGTGGTGAGTGAGGTGGTTTGTTACCTATTTATTTTTCAATTGTGTTAATGACGAATTGCACTTTTAGAATTTTGACCTGTTAATAGGTGTTCTCAACTTTTCATCTTATGTAGATTGATATGAAGCTATGGGAATACGATTTCCAGCATGCAAGTAGTTATCAATTTTACTCTTTTTTATTTTTTTGGCTTGTTGAGGTGGGATTTTCTCTGGTATTCCCTCTGCCTTTTGCCTTGTCGATCATGAGCAACCTTTTTAGCGGGAAAAACGAATTAGTAATAGGTTTTTCTTATTAGAGGTTGCAGGAATATAGCTTTTTACTGAAAGTAAAAATGACACTCTAATTCGCATAATTTAAACAGTTCTAATTCACAAAATTTAAAGAGTGCCACAATTTTCGCAATTCCAGTAAGACTTTGAGAAAATCTAGAATGCATATTTTGAAAAAAACAAAAAAACTGGAATGAAATTTTGAAAATTAGGGTTGCAGATTTTAAGTTTCAGGTTTTTCGATGAACTTAGCACCTACGTTAATCAGATTTTTGAAAAAAAATAATCCAGATTCCAGCGAGAAACTTGCCAAAATTCAGTCTCTGTCGACAACACCGTTCTAAATAGTAATGTAAGACTTATGCGCAGTTACACATGATAGATACCAAACGTAAGAATACGAATATGTGGCTCTGACAGGCAAGTCATTCGTGTCCATGTGGAGAATTGTATGATGTCAATGTCACAATTTGTATTTTAAAATAATCTTTAGCTCGTAAAGTCTTCTAAGTAATTTTATGTCAATACTTCAGTCTTACCTACGAGTGGCCAAACTCAATTAAACCTCGAATCTTATTTTTTGGGAAATGAAATATTTCTACTCTTCCCCTAGTTCTTGACCACGCTCGGCAAATCACTCTCGTGCATTTCCAAACCAAAAAAAAGAGAGAAAAAAAAAATCATAATAATAATAATAATTAAATAAATAAATAAAATATGAATAAATAAATAGAAATAAAATAAAATAAAGATATAATTAAAATTAAAATAAAATAGATAAAAAAAAATCTTTATTGCAAAAATAAGAATACAATAAATAAATAAATCAATCAATAGAAACAAAATAGAACAAAGATTAATAAATAAATAAATAAAATGAAATTAAAAAAAAGTACATAAATTACAACTTAATCATATTAAATTAAAAATTAATATTTTTATTAAAATAAATATAAATATTTAAAATTCAAATTAAGTATTTCAAAAATATGTTTTCAGATATGGTCTTATCACTTCTACCGTTCTTGTTATGGTTTCAGCTCCTTCTTGTTATATCATTTTCAAAGCTTCAACTCTTGCTCACAACATCTTCAGAAATGTTTTCCACACTGCTCAAACCATGTAGCTCAATCCACCAATAGGTGTCTCTCCATGTAGCTCAATGTAGACTCCTCCAATCCACCAATAGGTCTCTCTCCATGTTTGATGATTCTGTTAAGATAACAAAACATTGCGTTGAATCGAATCTACCATATCTATCCTAAGGAGATTTCTTTCCTTTTATCGCCGTTTATTTATTTTCTTTCATTTCCATTTGGATTGAGCACATTTGCATTTATAGCCTGCTCATGTTTTGTTTCGACAGTTCATTTCTTTCCCTATAATTTCCTTTCAAATCATTTTCCGTTTTAATATTGCTGTGGGTTAAACAAATGCACAGATATCTCATTAACAGTTAACTCCTTCACCAGCTCCATTTCAAAACTGACATATAATCTAATTCAACTCCCCTCTCACAGATCTTTATACTTATGGCACAAACTGCCCCCGCAAAAACGTTTCGCCTGGCGGTGAAACCGAAGATACACCATTCCTCTCCTTTCGGCGTTCCTTTGCGCCACAGGTGCAATTGCTAGTTAATAGATAATTAACTTATTATTTAATTTCTATATATATATATATATCTTATTTAGTTCATTTAATTATTTAAATTTAAATTTTATTTATTTATTCATGTGCAAATGTACAAGGTCCAACTAAAAATTAACCAATGACCTAAAAATAAAATAAAATAAACAATAAAAATATATAAAAATCAAAATAAAAATATCAAAATACTAGGGTCTCCATCTCCACCAGAAAGTTCGCTGGGTTCCGATGACGTGGGTGGATACTCGGTATCAGGTGAGCCCATTGAATCCGTTGTCCTCCACTACGGCCTTTGTATCTCAAGTTTGTCTCTTCCTTGTGATTTTGCATCTCTTTTTGATGGAGAGTCTAGTTTATCTAATAACCTAGGCAACCCTAACATAGATTCCTGTAATGAAATTAAAAGTAATATGAATAGGAATGACTCTACTAGTAGCATTTTAACTAATTTGGATAGTAATATGACTAATAGTCTAAATAGTCTAAATCAGAATCTTGGTAACATTAATAAAAATTATTTAGCTATTAAAAAAGACTATGACAACATAAAAGATAATGGTTTAATAAGACAAATAATGAAAATAATAATATTAGAAAAAATAATAATATTAGAGATAATATTAGTAAGATTGTTAAGATTGAGAATAATAAGAATATCAATATTGCTAAACATGATTGTAATAACAAAAATAATGATTGTATTAAGAACATTATTAGCAATAATTGTGAATATGAAGGTAAACTTAATAATATAAATAGTAATTTCATTAATAAGATTAATAAAAACTCTAGTAATAAAGTGGTCAATCTCTCTAGCTAAAGGCTTTAATTTTGCCTTGGCCCCTAGAAAAATCCCCATCCATGATATTATTTGTGACATAGAATTTGGTATTAGGTACTTGCTGGATTCCTCCAAGGACATCATTAGGCAAGATTGTGCGGTCATCTTGAAGAAAGGAAAGCCCCCCAAGAGAAACTTGAGCAAGCCTGAGTTTGAGGATCTAAAATCCTTAAATAATAATAAGGACATTGTTGTTATTAAAGCTGACAAAGGTGGTGCGGTTGTCATCCTTAATAAGGAGGATTATAGGATGAAAATGTTAAATCAATTGGATAATAGTGGGAGTTACAAGAAACTTGCTAAAAATCCCCTAAAAAAGATCTGAAGAGCGGTCGCTGATGCTATTAAATCAAGCAACTCGACGAGATCTCTGAGTAAGAAATTGATTGAAAGCAACCCTCTTACTCCAAGAATCTATGGTCTTCCTAAAATTCATAAGGAAGGTGCCCCCCTTCGTCCCATTGTTAATACCATTGGCGGTCTGACTTATCTTCTCGTCAAGTATCTAGCCCATAAGCTTAAGCCTCTCATAGGTCATACAGACTCCTTTGTTAAAGATTCTTCTTCCTTCGTTAATGAGTCGAAGGATGTTAAAATGGATCATGAGGATAGGCTTATTAGTTTTGATGTCATTTCTCTTTACACTAATATCCCCATTAAAGAGGCTATTGATGTCATTAATCGCATTACAAATCCAGATACGACCCATTTAGTCGGGATCTTCTTAACCTCCACTTTCTTCAATTTTGAAGGTGAATTCTATGAGCAAACATGTGGTGTTTCCATGGGTTCTCCCATTTCCTCGATTGTTGCTAATCTGTTTATGGAGGACTTTGAATCTAAGGCTCTTTCCTCAGCTCTTTTCCAGCCTAATATTTGGAAGAGGTTTGTGGATGATACTTGTGTAGTGTGGCCTCATGGAAAAGAAAATTTAGATATTTTTTTCTTTCATCTTAATGATCAATCACGCTCCATAAAATTCACCATGGAATATGAGGTGGATGGTAGTCTTCCGTTCCTTGATGTTCTTATCTCTAGAAAGGATGATGGTTCTTTCTTCCATCAAGTTTTTCACAAGAAAACTCATATTGAGCAATATCTTCACGCTAGTTCACACCATTTCCCTGCTCAAAAATTAGGTGTCCTAAACACCTTAGCCACGAGAGCATTGAGGATATCTGATGAGTCTCACCTTGAGGGAGAAAAGTATCATCTGTTAAGTGTCTTTTGTAAAAATGGTTATAGTAGGTCGCAAGGCCTTAAAGCTTTCCTCAAAGTAAAAAAAGGTCCTTTAAATAAAAATAATAAAGACCCTAGTCATTGGTCCATCAGTGTGCGTCTTCCGTTCATTCAGGGAACCACTAATAAAATTTCTAGGGTCCTTAGGAAGCATAAGGTGTCTTTGTCGTTCAAGCGCCTTAACACGATTCACAGCTCTCTCAAATTGGTTAAAGATCTGATTGACCCTAGGGATGGGAAAGGTTTCTACATCATTCCTTGTTCTTGTGGGACTCTTTACATTGGTGAAATTGGTCGATCTATAAATCAAAGGATCTATGAGCATGCTACTGACATTAAACATGGAAGATCCCGCTCGTCTGCCCTAGCTGAGCATGTAGAAAATACTAACCATCATATATGCATTGAAGAGGCTAAGGTCATTGCTAGAATCGACCATTTCCATCATCGAAAGTTAAGAGAGGCCTTAGAAATTGAAAAAAATCTGTTAATCTCAATAGAGATGATGGCTGGAACATGAACAGGTGTTGGATACGTGCCTTATATTCATGATTGTTGTTCTTTTGTTGTTGTTTTTTTTTTTTACTTTATTTATATTTATTTATTAATTATTATTATTTTATATATTTTTCTATTCCTATATTTTTATTTTTATTTATATATATTTTTTATTGTTTATTTTATTATTTATTTATTTTTAATTTTTTTAAGGTCATTGGTTAATTTTTAGTTGAACCTGGCACATGAATAAATAAACAAAATTAAAAGTTAAATAATTAAATGAACATATATATATATATATATATATATATATATATATATATATATATATATATATATATATATATATATATATATATAGGTTAATTAATCTATTAATTAATTGAATAAATTAATCAAATATTTTAATAATAAAATGAAATTAGTAGTTATTAATTTATTAATAAATTGATAATTAAAAATATTTTAAAAGTCAAACTAGTTGTTTTCCTAATTGCTAGTTTAGCCATCTCTACATCTATTTAAACTTAATGCCGTGATGTGATCTGTCACCTAGTCTTAATAATGAATCACACTGGTTGATTCAAAACACGTAAAATATTACATGTAATTATTACAAAAAAATATTTTACAAATTTAATTTTTTTTTTTTTTTTTGACAGAAACGGTTATGGAGTATTAATATTCATCTTGGCATGAATGCCGGAAATCTGAATACATTGAGGATGTCTAAATCCTGATGCATCTCACTGCTAATATTGAGAATGCAGCTGAAGCTTGCAAACTTCTTCCATGATAGAAAATCTAAAAATTCGATTTCAGAGATTTTCCCTAACTTAAAGATACAAACAAATTTATTTAAGAGCCAACATTAAAACATGACAACGAACAGCTTATGGGATAGGTTCCCAAGATTCTTCTTCGTCTTTCATCTTGACCCCGGCAGAGAGGAGGGTAGCTTTATTGGCTTCAATGTCCGCCTATTTATTATGAGTTCTCAGCACATGGTAGTAATTCAACTTCTGAAAAGCGTTTTCCAAACCCTTAATTCTGGATATCAGCCTTGCTAGTTTGAGATCCGAGGCTGGGGAGTTGGAAACCATTGCGTTTATAATGATCTGGGAATCACCTATGACATTAGCTTCACTTATATTTAAATCTTTGAGGATCTTGAGGCCTTGGTAGAGGGCCAAAGCCTCAGCTTGAATGCTGGATGAGAATCCAAGCCCCCAAGCAAAGGTATGAATTTTTTCCCCAATTGGACTTACAACAACACCTCTTGCCCCAGCTTTGCCCGGATTGCCCTTTGCTGCCCCATCAAAAAAGAGAGAGTGCATTGAGTGTGAATTGAGCCAGTCTTGAAGGTCAGTTTCGGATTTCCTTATTTGCCAGTCTTTGAGAGGAGGGACGTTTCTAACTGCTGATTGAAATTGCAAGTCAAGGGAAGATCCCCAAGCAATGTCCTGTTGGCTAAGATTGGAATCATCTTTTATATCAGTCAAGCACTCCTTTAAATGACATTTAATCTTAATTTCTAAGACCTTGTGATTCTGTTTAATGTTTCTGAAGATTCTTTTGTTTCGTTCTAGCCAGATCTGCCAACAAATAACCTTTGGAAGGATTGCCCATGCGGATTTAATTATCTGATTTTTAGGAGGGAGGCCAGGATATCTGATTGCCCAATTAGAAAAAAGATCAGCAGTGGAACAAGGAAGCAAAAAGTTGGGATCCAAATTGTGGATAAAGGAGAACCAGATCTGCTTAGAGAACTTGCATTCGAGGACTAAATGGACAGTTGTCTCTGCATTTTCGTTGCACAGCGAGCATATGGAGGGACCATAGAACCCTTTTCTCTGCAGGATGTCATACGTAAGGATCTTTCCGTGGCAGAGAAGCCAAGCAAAGAAGTCGACTTTGGGCCATGAAGGAAAACGCCAGACCCCCTGCCAAGGTGCAGGGTCAGGGGGGACGTATGGCCTCTCTTTCAGCTTGTCATATCCCATGGAGACAGTGTAACCTTTGGCATTCGCCCCCCAGCCTTTCATATCTCTTTTCCTCATGCGTATGGGCGCCAAGCCATGAAGGAGGTCCAGCAGCATGGACCATTCGAGGGTCAGGTGAGCCGGCACCTCGATTCGTTTCCAACCTGCCCAGACATAGTTGTTCCAAAGAGAAATATCCCACAACGAACACAGCCCCTCTCTATCCATCCAGCAATGCAGCGCTCTAATGGAGGCTCTGTCTTCAATTGGGTCCTTATTCATAATTTTATCAGCCCAGATATTGATCTTTTTGCCATTTCCTGGAATCCAATAGGAGTGCGCATTGATTAAGGGAGCAGCTTTAACATACAGTTTGAGAAAAGACGAATAAGGCAAATGGATTACATTGTCTAAACAGGTAGAACAAGGACCTCTGAAATACTTTTTCCAGAGAGCCAATTGGGCCCAGCCAGGCTTGGGCGCAATGATCCTCCAAATAATCTTAGTTGCCATAGCCACGTTTTGCTGACAGAGATTTTTGAAATTCAAACCACCCTCCCACAGAGGCTTGGAGATGGTTTCCCAACTGATAAGGGGAATCTTGTTTTCATTCTGTTTGCCTCCCTTCCAAAAAAACCTCCGCATGAATTCTTCCATTTTTTTTAATATACTTGCCGGAGCGAGAAGCACATCAAATTGAAATAGGGGAAGACTGGAGAGCATAGATTTAATAAGGATAGATTTTCCAGTAGTGTTGAGCCAGGAGAAGCCCCAGGCTTGGATCCTAGACTTGAATTTTTCCAGCTGAGGGAGCCAGTCTTTGCTTGTAGATTTCTTATGAAAAACAGGAAGGCCCAAATATTTGAAGGAGATCCAAGTGGAGGAGGCTGCAAAACCCAAACATCTAGAAATAGCGGAGAGCAATCTGGGCGAGGTGTTCCAGCTGTAGATATGACATTTTTTCTTATTTACAATGCTGCCAGAGGCTTCACTGAATTCATCCAAAATTGCTTTAAATTTAGAGGCAGAGGAGAGAGAGGCAGCTCCCAAAAACAAAGTGTCGTCCGCAAATAGGGCGTGGTTTATATTTTTTACCCCTCTTGCAATACACAGTCCGTTGATATCTTGATCTTGCATCTTTTTGTCTAACAGGAAACTGAGGACAGAGGCTTGGATGAAAAAAAGCAGAGGGGAAAGAGGACACCCCTGCCTTAGCCCTCTTGAAGCTTTGAAGAATTCAGTGGCTCTTCCATTTACAAGAGGAGTGATCCATGGCTCCGAGATGCATGCCCGGATCCATTTGATGAAATTTGCTCCAAAACCAAACTTGCTCATGACTTTTAAAAGAAAGCTATGATTTACTCGATCAAAAGCATTTTCTAAGTCAAGTTTAATCACCATACCTTGTTCTTTTCGAAGAAGACTTGAGTGTATTGCCTCTTGAACAAGGGTGAAGTTGTCCACGATTTTCCTTCCTTGGATGAAGCCTCCTTGATTCTCCGGAATTATTTTGGGAAGAATAAGCTTCAGTCTATTTGCAATAACTTTAGTGATTAGCTTGTACCCAGTATTGCATAAGGAAATCGGGCGGAATCTGCTGAAATTGTTTGCGCCTTTTTCCTTTGGTATGAGGGCTAGGAAAGCGGAGTTTGTGCTACCTCCTATTTTCTGAGTATTTTGAGACTTCTGAACCATTTTGAGCAGATCCTTTTCAACAATCGGCCAACAAATTTGAAGGAACCTGGCAGAAAAGCCATCCGGCTCGGGGGCCTTATCCGGATCCATATCAAAGAGGGCCTTTTTGACTTCGTATTTGGTGACTTTGGCCTCAAGGATCTCATTCATACGAGGAGAAATTGCAGAAGGAATAATGTCTAGCAGATCTGAGTATTGGTCTGAGTCCTTATCCTCACTATACAAGTTTTGAAAGTGAGAGAAGGCTGATTTTTTAATGTCTTCAAAATCCTTAAAGGTGACGTTATCCTCCTTAATCTCAGAAATAGTGTTGAAGCTTTTCCTGGCCTGGGTTTGTTTGTGGAAAAAGGTAGAGTTCCTGTCCCCTGCTTTGAGCCAGATATTTCGAGATTTTAATCTCCAGTATTCTTCTTCAGCTAGGCAGACCTTATGAAAGCGATGTTGCAAATGAGCCTCTTGGTCTAACATCTCCTCTGTGACAATAGCGTGCTCCATATGAGTTTGATGAGAGGTGAGAGAGACTTTGATGGCTTTTCTTTCTGTAGCCGGGTTGGACAGGGTTTTGGCCCATCGTTTTAGATCACCTTTTACCCTTCTAAGTTTTTCCTCCCAGATATAGAAGGGAGAACCATTGACAGGCTGACTCCAACAATCCTTGACTATTTGCATGAAGTCTGATTCCTTGACCCAGAGAGGACTAAATCGAAAAGGAATAGGACCCAGATCTAGATGGGCCAGGAGCTCGAGCTTTATAGGCTTATGGTCCGAGGTGCTGTTAGCAAGGATGTGCATTCTGAGTTCTAATCCTAGTAACAAAAAAGAGCTTTGAATGAAAAATCTATCTAATCTGGTAGCGATATGACCAGGGCCCACTCTTTTGTTAGATCAAGAGAACTTACCGGAAGAGGGTTTGATATCCAGCAAGTCCTAGTCCTGCAGTAGATCCTCCGCCCATTCCCTTGCCGGATCTCGAACAGCGCTGCCTCCTCTTTTTTCAGACGAGTGGAGAGTGAGATTAAGATCTCCAGCAATAATTATATTTTCCAGATTTGTCAAGTCTGCTTGTTGCCTTATAGAATCCCAACATTCCTTTTTTTCCCCAACATTGACTGGAGAATATACATTGAAGAGGCAAAATATTTCCTTAGTATCCATATTTTTCATTTTCAGCAGCAACCAGTGAGTATTACTAGCCTCAAAGGTGACTACAAATTTGTTAGGGTTCCATAGAGTGCCAATCCCTCCCGAAGCGCCCCGGGCAGAGATTGCTCTTGCTTCACTTTTGAACCAAAGTTTCTTGCATACTTGCAGGAAGACTACGTCTTCCAACTTAGTCTCCTGGACGAGAAGTATGTCTGGAGTTTCTGTTCTTATTAAGCTTCTCATGGCTTCTTCCTTAACTTTACTCCCCATACCTCTACAATTCCAGGAGATGACCTTCATTATTTATGTTTCTGGTGGGCTTCCTTGGAGCCTTGGGTCTGATTTTTCAACATCCTTGGCTTTGAGGCAAGCAAATTTTCCAGAGTTGGCTGGCTGCCCTGTAACTTATCTTTGTAAGTCTCCTGCTCTCTTTTTTCCCTGTCAAATTTACGGCCTCTTGTAGATCTTCGTACCGAGGTTTGGGATTCTCCTATTTCTCCTTCCTCCTCTAACTCGTCTGTTTCTTGCTCTTCTTCCTCATCTTCTGAGGTCATACCATTGGGATCTTCGGCACTTGTTCCTTTAAGGGAGGCTGAGGGAGTATCTTTGCTAGGAGAAACTGGATTTTGTGTCTCGTTCTCCTGAGTATCTTCTGTCTGCTGGCTTAGAGGGTCAAATTTGTTTCCTTGCGCCTTTTTGGGAGGGGGGCGTTGAACATTAGCTTGTAGAGAGCCTTTTCCAGAGGGTCCTCCCGGTTTTTGCCCTTTGTGATTGGTTTTTGCTCGTTTGACTTGGTTCCAACCCTCTTCAATCCCTTTCTCTGGCTCAGCATTGGACGGACAGTTTCTAGAAAAATTTCCATGAACGTGGCATTTCCTACATTTGAACGGCAGTTGCTCATAGTCCAAGATCTGTACATGAGACCAACTTCCGAATTTGATTTTTATAGCCTCTGGAAGACCAACCTCTAGATCTACTTCCACGCAGATCCTGGCACAGTCGTACTGGTCCTTATTGTTTGCCCGATCTATGAATTTCCCAAGAGTGTTGCCAATGTGTCTCAAGGAACTCTAGGTCCAGCAGTGAACTGGCAGGTTTGGAAGGCGAACCCACACCGGGACAGCCTTGGGAACATCGACAGCCGGATCAAAGTCCAGAGTCCATTTGTTCAGATAGAGGCCCTGAGAACCCATGAAATACGGCCCATTTTGAAAGATCAAGTCTTTGTCTTCTTTGGAGGAAAATTCGAAGAGGAAGTACCCTTTCCCCAGAAAGTAAGAGGTAACCTTTTCCTTGATCAGAGGAGCCCAGTTCCTGCTAACCCATTGCTCGGTAGTTTTCGGAGAAGGCCACATACCCGTAAATTGGCCAATGATTCCTCGATCTGCCAAAGATAAAGCTACTTGAATGGGGGCCTCCGGAGGCAAAGAGATCTCAGGAATTTCATCTAGCTTCTTAACAAATTTGGATGCTTCGCTTCTTTTCTTCTGAGGCAAACCGACAAGAAGCTGGTTGAAGGCATCGAAGGCAGGAGAAGAATGCGGATCCATAGAAGGACCCAGCGTCTCCATAGGGAGGGCCTGAGGCCGGCCGCCGCAGGGGCAGCCACGCAGCAGAAACCCTAGCAAAGCTCAGGACGCGTAGGGAGAGCCGTCGGATCCCGACCTAGACATTGACACGACACAGAAGGACGCAGCTAGAAGGGCGCAACAGGAGGCAGCAGGTACAGTAGGACGTAGCAGGAATAGAAGCAGCAGGGCCCTGCGAGGGCAGGCGCAGAGCAGGGGCACTCGCAAGCTCTCAGATTCTAAATTTTAAAAATTTTATTACTATTTTTAAATATATATATTTAATTCGTAACTTTGTTATTAATAAAAATAATAAATAATTTAAAATAAAATTATAAATACATTTCCTTATATTTTGAAATCGAAAAGAAATTTTACAGGAATAGGAAAATGACCAATTGTCTTCGTGCCCTTTTAGTCTCCACCCTTCAAACTCCGTCTGATAGCCACTTTTCGTAGTAATTATCACAAATGTTTCTATTAAGGAGTTGTCTTTAGTGTGACTTTTTGAAGTTTCAGGTGCAGGAATTCCATGAAAATTTTTGAGGTAAAATCTTGGTTTTTGTTATTCAAACTGGTTTTTTGACTCTATATATAGATTCAGCACCCTCAAAAACCTCTACGACACTTGATTGTGCAAAGTTAGCAATTCTCTTTTCAATAAATTCCTGCAAGAATTTAGAAAAACTACACCGTAAAAAATCACTGTAAAAGCCTTCAAAAAGTCGCACTAAAGACTACTCGTTTCTATTAATCCCAATTCAGGTGCATTGGGAATCTAATTCAATTGTCTCTCCGGAGTTGCATTCCCTCGCCAATTCCTGAAAAGTCAGAATTGATGGACGGGTCCGTTGGACCCATGTAGCCATCTTTTTGACAGGTCATTTTTTTGTTTATGTGATATAGATATAATTTAATAATAATATTTATGTGTTATATAAATTGTTATTGACTTTAAGAAAATATTAATTAATAAAATAAAATTTTGAGTTGAAAGGAGTATTTTATAGCTCAGTGTGATATTTAAGGGTATATTCGCTATCAAAATTGAAAATTGAAATTTTATCTATGTTAGCTAAAATAAAAAATTAAGAATCTAAAAATAAATATAATTAATTTAAATGTTTTATATAATTATTTAAATTTAATATATATTAAAAAATAACTATTAAAATCATAAGATATTTCTATTGTAGCTTATAAACTAATGAAAAAAACTGTAATACAATTATCTTAAGCTTTTAATAGTTATTTTATCACCTACATTGAATATGAATGAATCATAAATTTACCTACAACAAAATAATTTACCACATTAAAATTTCAATTCAAGTAAAATTTTAATTACTTTTTACTAAAATCAATATCATTTCCTAAAATAAAATAAAAAAGTTAATTCAATTCAAATAATAAAAAATCTTGCTCCAAAATCTTTTAATATTTCTTTTAATTAAATATTTAAAAAATAAATATTTAAAAAAATATATTTTATGAAGATATTAAAATCTCTAAATTATAAATATTTCCAAATCAAATTGTAATATTTGAAAGTTTTGTTATCATCCCATATAAAAAAATATCATTAAAACTAAAACTAATATTATTAAATTATAATATTAATATTATAAATTTAATAAATTAAAATTAATACAATATTAAATTTAATTACACCAAAGGTGTATTATTTTAAGTGAATTTTCTCGAAGGACTTTCTTCTGTCAGAAGCTTATAGAAAAATGCCACATGTATGCAGTTTCTTCTTGTAATTTATTGTGATGGCGATCTATTCACTACAACGAGATTTTCAACATGGTAGGCCGGTCAGTCAAGTTCCACCACCAGGTCTACCCCCCTCGTTCGAAGCTCTGCGGCCCTAAGATGTACACACAGCCAGATTAGCTAATTTTCTAGCTACTTTGTTGTTTTCCTCACTCTATCAATTGACGCATTCATAGTGTAGAATCCCGTGTTTGAATTTTGAAGATGACAACCCATGTAACGAAACCAAATTCCGGCCAGTCCATCAAATCCGTGTCCTCGATTTTTCTGGGTGGAGCACACTCTCTCAGTGGATACTATGCCCCACCAGCTCGCACTTACCTGAAATCTATTATCAATATGGAACAACCTTAGCTGATTGGTGAGATCACCCGAAAGTTAATTTTGCAGTCGTTCATTATATTTGTAATAAAACCGGAGAAGACCTTAAGCCTAGTTTAAAACCATAACTATGGCTACCTCTTTAACGATCGTGCGTGTCACTTTTGTGTTGATGGTAAAAAAAAAAATAATATGGCCCAATGGTCATTTTTCTGTTTATCCATTAACGAGCGCGATGGAATCGCATGGTACATCTTCCTTTAGTTTTACTTTAAGCATAATTACAAGTGTGTTGAAAAATTCAGGATAAGTATAACAATGGGAAATTAGTAAAGTTACAACAAAGGTGTTTTTAGAGGAAAGTTGCTCTCTCCACCTTTTTTTTTGGGGTTATTTTGAAGTTGTTCTCTACATTTTTTGCGGGTAAATTTGCTGTGAATAATGAAATTAGTTATGGAAAGTAAATTCCATAGAAATTAAAAGATTGATGGTAAATGTTTGCCAAGAACTGAAAGAGGTTGGACTGTTTGAACAGTTACCTGTTCCTCTGGGGATAAGAAACTCATCCCAGTGAGGAATGGAGGTTCTGTTCAGAGATTAAGGAAGGGGGTAGAAATTTTTCTAGAACTGGTAGAGACTAGTGGAAAATATTTAGAGTTCCTAGAATTATCTTGGTTTTGACTGGACTTGGAGTCCCGAGGTCATTGCAGAGATATACTGTCAACCTGTACTTTTAGTGTGGAGCACGGGGGAAGAGCAGGACATCATTGCCTCTCTTGAAGGTTGGGAGGAACACCATCAATAGTGTTCTTGTGCAAATAAGTATTTTGGATTACAGTACATTGTTTTCTTGTTAAAACAGGAAAGGCTGTTACAGTCATGAATACAATATAGTGCTTTGTTAGAAGCAAAGACTATTAAGGTACACTGAGAAGAAGACTCAGCTTCTTGTGTACATCATGAATTAAAAGAGTTGATTTATGTTATAATGTTTTATAAGTACATATTCAGTGGTTATAGCTCTAAGTTTTAATTAACTGCAATATATACATTTTCAATGATTTGGACTGAGATTATATCTTACTGTGAGTTTTCTACCTTAGGAATAGAGGAAGAGAGAATATAGTAATCTGGAAAATAAATAAGCAAGTAGGTTTTACTATGGAAATTAAAACAGTGGTAATGTTGTTATTATCTTATTAGTTTTGGAAAAAGAAAAATAGTACGATTTGAAAAGTCCAATTCTTTCTTATTAGAAAAACCTGTAAATAAGTAGCAGCTAGACGGGTATACTGTTGGTTCTGGACTCGAGAAGAAAACTCAGAGTTTGGAACACGTTGTATCCCTAAAAATACTATACACGGACATTGTAAAGGGTGGTCTGGAACCAAAGCTAGAAGAATGTTATGTTGAAAATGCAGCAAGATGATGGAGCTTAGTGAAATGAAGTCGCCTTCACTAAGTGGGCCCATAGGCTATTTTTGGCGCAAAGTCTATTTTTAGACATATGGAGCATGGTCTGGGAGTTGCAGTATGATATTCTTGGAGTATTGGTCATGTTGGTAAAAATAGATGGATCTCTATTTTTAGACATTTAGGTCGAAGTCTATTTTTAGACTGCCTATCCTAAAAATAGAAAAGTCAAATATTATTTACTCTTAATAATATTTGGACTCTAAACTTCAGTTTACTCTCTTGGAGAACTTCAGTTGGAGCTACAGAAGTGGCTCATGCATCTGACAGAGGAATTACGCTATTCCTAGGGTTTGGTGAGCTCATGCATGGTTGAATTCAGTTAGGACTTCAGTGGCAGAAGTTTGGTGGAGTTGATGGGACAGTTGGTGGAGTTGTGTTCGGTTTAACTTAGTTGAACTAGTTGTGATTAGTTTAACTAGCTAATCAACTAGTAATGAGTGGAGTGAATTAAATATTATTTAATTCACTAATTATTAACTCAGTATTCAACTCAAGAACACATCAGTTCACTACAGTGCATGGAAAGTTCAGTGGAGACCAGTGAAAGAGGTAGATGAAAGGGTTGAGATAGCTATCAGTTGTGACATTAGTTGTGCATGAGATTTGCACCACACTTGGAGGAATTTCCCATGAGGATTGCGCTGTCAAGCCAAGGAGATTCGAACCTTGGATCTCTCATTAGACCAGCCTTGATTGCGCAATAGAGGCAGGTAATTAGTGGATGAGTTTTGAACCTGTGACTTGTTCAAAACCAAGCTAGTTTGTGTGTAACTTCATGAGATAGTACTGAGTACTTGTGAGGAGTATTGTGCTATGTACTGTTACATGTTCTCTCCATTATAATATACACAATGGCTGAGGGATTTTCAGCTATAAGTTTTCCCCATACATACTGTGTAATGTGTGTGATGTTTTGATGATCTTTTGATCACATACCACTTGTTTTATTTCCGCATGTGTGATGATCTGAGTGGAAGAGATTATGTGTTGCATATGAATTCGAATTGATATGTGATCGGGATAATCTCGGTGGATAAATCTTCATTATTCAGCAAATTTCTACATGGTATCGGAGCTATCGGAGCAAAGATTGATCATCACAGTGATTACAAACTTATTTCAGTAGACAGAGTCTGCATGCGGGCCAGGTAGCCTCTGGATCCATCCTTTCCTTTGAAAGGTGATACATCCAGTAAATGCCCCTGCAGTCGATCTCTGTGATAGAAATAATTTGTTCTCACAGATCAAGAGCGGTTGAGCTTTGAGCTTGGAATTCGAATTTTGCAGCAGTTTGTTTTCTTGGTGCGGGAGTTGAAAATGTCTTTCAACGGTTTGCGACTCGAATATGCTCTTGAAGGCAGTTCGAATTATGTTGCATGGAAAGATCGCATGGAGGCAGTATTAGAAGATAATGGATTGAAGGAGTTCGTAGATACGGATGTCCAAAAGCCCACTGATCCTGCTGAAGTCGAGGCTTGGCAAAAGAAGATGGCGAAATGTCGAAGGATTCTGTTGGAGGGCGTAAAGGATCACATTGTATCTAGCCTGCATGGAAAATCTTCTCCATATTTGATGTGGAAAGCGTTGATAGATCTATTCCAGAGTAAGAGCGACCAAAGGAAGCTGGCACTCAACGATAAGCTCAGAAACATCAAGATGGAGAAAGGCGACAGTATCGCCAAATACCTCACGAAGTTCACTCAATGCAAAGATGAGCTGGGAAGTGTGGGAGTGACTGTCGAAGAAGAGGATATGGTATACCTGGCTCTCCTTGGTCTTCTGAAGGCTTGGCATTCATATCAAGATAGTGTCAATGGTCGGGAGAAGTTGTCGGGATGGGAGCGCATTTGGGCAGATCTCATGCAGGAGGAGATAAGGAGGACTACCAGGGATGGATCTTCATCAAAGGTATCTGATGAAGAAAATTTCGCTTTGGCTGCCAAAGCAAAGAAGGGGAAGAGCAAGAAAACTTCTCATTCCGGTGTTAAGGGCAAGAAGCAAGACATGTCTAAGGTGAAGTGTTTTCACTGTCACCAGCACGGACATTATGCCACAAATTGTCCGCAGAAGAAGAAAAACAAGAAAGCGGGAAGATCTACAGATGGAGAGGCTTTGGCCTCGCAGTTCGAGCTTGAATTTTCGATGATCGCATGCTTGGTTTCAAGTGTGATGGGATCAGTTTGGTTCTTGGATAGTGGTGCATCATTTCACATGACCGGAGATCGAGATCTGTTTTCAGATCTAGAGGAAAAAGATCTTAGAGTGCACATCGAGATGGGCGATGATGGTAGATACAGTGCGACTGGTATCGGTATCATTTCCTTTGAGAGGGAGTCTGGTAAACCTTTCATATTGAAGGAAGTTTTGCATGTTCCAGGATTGATGAAGAACCTGATCTCTGTGGCGATGTTGGAAGACAAGGGGTATGATGTGGTCTTCAGCGAAGGAAAGCCTTCTGCGGTAAGACTGCGGGTGAGATTTCGGAAGATAGGGGTTCGAGTCGAGAACGCTATCGATTACAAGTAGATGGGCTGTGCCCGGCTGTGGCATGCAAGCGGGAGAAGTGGTGGCTTAGGGATGATGAGGGGCGAGCGCGCCACGCAGGAGATTGGGCCACCTTCACCATGGAGCCTTGAAAATCTGTGACCGATTTCTACTGGGCTTCCTAAGGGCACTCTTGCGTAGTCAGATCAGTGCAAGGGGTGTACCTTGGGGAAGTATGTGAAAGCCACCTTTCACGAGAAGGATAGTCGAGCCATGACGATCCTTGAGAGAGTTCACACAGACATGTGTGGTCCTTTCTCTGTAGCTTCGACAGAAAAGCACAAGTACTATGTGATATTTGTTGATGATTTCTCTCGGAAGTGCTGGATCTTCTTCATGCAGAAGAAGAGCGAGACATTTTCTAAGTTCTGTGAATTCAAGGCGCTGGTTGAGAAGGAATTGGGGAAGCATGTGAAGGCTCTTAGGAGCGACAATGGTGGTGAATTCATCTCGGCTGAATTCAAAGACTTTTGCAGCACAGAAGGGATTCGGAGAGAGCTCATCGCACCCCATAACCCACAGCAGAACGGGGTGGCTGAGCGGAAGAACAGAACGATCGTGGGTGCTGCACGGGCGATGTTGCATGATCAGGGCCTACCCCTTCACTTGTGGGATGAGGCATGCAATACAGCAGTATATGTGCAGAACCGTTGTCCTCACAAGATTCTTGGCATGAGTACACCGAAGGAGGCGTTTTTTGGCAAGAGGCCTGATATTTCTCATCTGAGATTTTTTGGCTCACCTGTCTACATGCATGTGACGAAGGATGCCAGAAAGAAGCTGGATCCGACCGCAGAGGTTGGAATATTTGTGGGGTACACTGATACACCTCACAACTATCGGGTGTATTTGTCAGATAGTCGCAAGACTGTTGTGCGATAGGATATCAAGTTTCAGGAGGAGAAAGCCATGCAGTGTTCACTTGAGAGGGAGCCACACTTGCATGCAGATGAGGAGCTGTTAGTTCCTAAGGAGGAGCTTCCGGATGTGGATCAGCCACAAGAGGAAGTTTAGGAGGTGGAAGAAACCACCCATGCAGCGCCAACCATCAGAGGGCACATGCGCACTACAGAAGCTGAGCGACTAGCTCGAGATGCAGAGAAGGTTGTAGGACCACCTACAGCACAGTGCAGACAGAGGCAGTCACCGGATCGGTACACTGGATACATGGCTCTTGTGAGTCAATGTGTCATGACGGAGCCATCCTCTTTTGAGGAAGCTGTGGAGGAACCCGCATGGGTTGATGCCATGATCGAAGAATATGATTCGATCGTCAGGAACAGTGCATGGGAGATTGTCCCAAGACCGGTGGGGAAATCAATGGTGGGTTCGCGATGGATCTACAAAGTGAAGCAGGCGGCTGACGGGAGTGTGGAGAAGTACAAGGCGAGATTTGTCGCCCGTGGCTTCTCACAGATCGAGGGGATCGATTATGAGGAGACCTTTTCACCTGTCGCAAGGTACTCTTCCATACGGACGATCCTAGCTCTCTCAGCGCAGATGGGATGGCACATCCATCAGATGGATGTGAAGACTGCGTTCCTCAACGGAGTCATTGAGGAGGAGTTGTACATAGAGAAGCCTGAAGGTTTCGAGATCTTCAGCAGTGAGTCGCATGTGTGCCGACTCAAGAGAGCAATGTACGGGCTGAAGCAAGCACCTCGTGCTTGGTACACACGGATTGACAGTTATTTCACCGGGCTTGGATTTTCCAAGAGTGAGTCGGATCCTAACCTGTACCAGATTGTGGTGGAGGGGAAGCTGCTGATCATTGTACTGTATGTAGATGATCTGATTTTGACGGGTGATGAGCTGTTGATACTTTCATGCAAGGAGGACCTTGCAAGAGAGTTCGAGATGAAGGACTTGGGCCTCCTTCATTATTTCCTGGGATTGGAGATTTGGCAGTGCAGTGGAGGACTGTTTGTTTCTCAGGGCAAGTATGCCCGGGAGATTCTGGAGAGGTTCAACATGCATGGCTGCAAGCCTGTTGACACTCCTCTTCCTGGTGGTTTGAGGAAGGAGGATGCTACTTCAGCGGAGGTAGTGGATGCCACTGTCTATCGACAGTTGGTGGGGTCGCTTATGTATCTGGTCAATACACGACCCGATATATGCTATGCAGTTAACCAGCTTTCGCAAGCTATGGTTAAGCCTACCAAGCTCTTTTGGAAGGCGGGCAAGCATGTATTGCGCTATATCAGAGGTACATCGGGATATGGTCTATGGTACAGACAGGAGGATGGAGTGAAGCTTTCTGGTTTCACTGATGCAGATTGGGCAGGGAGCCCAACAGACCGGAAGAGCACTTCTGGAGGAGTTTTCAGCATTGGGTCGACAGCAGTTTCCTGGTACAGCAGGAAGCAGAGATCCGTGGCACTCAGTTCAGCAGAGGCCGAGTACATGGCAGCAAGCTTGGTTGCATGCGAGGCTATTTGGATGAGGAAGATCCTCGTTGGATTGTTCGGGTTGCATTTGGAGCCTACAGTGATTTATTGTGATAACCAGAGTTGCATTAAACTCTCGGCTAATCCAGTATTTCATGATATATCCAAACACATCGACATCAGGTACCATCATATCAGAGATTGTGTTCAGCGGAGAATCATGTTACTTTCATATGTTCCCACGGAGGATCAGGATGCTGACATCTTGACGAAGGCGCTCACCAGGAGAAAATTCAAATTCCACAGAGGCAGGATAGGGGTTGCAGATAATCCATATCTTGTCGAGAGGGAGTGTTGAAAATGCAACAAGATGATGGAGCTTAGTGAAATGAAGTCGCCTTCACTAAGTGGGCCCGCAGGCTATTTTTGGCGCAAAGTCTATTTTTAGACTATGTCTATTTTTAGACATATGGAGCATGGTCTGGGAGTTGCAGCATGCTATTCTTGGAGTATTGGTCATGTTGGTAAAAATAGATGGACCTCTATTTTTAGACATTTAGGTCGAAGTCTATTTTTAGACTGCCTATCCTAAAAATAGAAAAGTCAAATATTATTTACCCTTAATAATATTTGGACTCTAAACTTTAGTTTACTCTCTTGGAGCACTTCAGTTGGAGCTACAAAAGTGGCTCATGCATCTGACAGAGGAATTACGCTATCCCTAGGGGTTTGGTGAGCTCATGCATGGTTGACTTCAGTTAGGACTTCAGTGGCAGAAGTTTGGTGGAGTTGATGGGACAATTGGTGGAGTTGTGTTCGATTTAACTTAGTTGAACTAGTTGTGATTAGTTTAACTAGCTAATCAACTAGTAATGAGTGGAGTGAATTAAATATTATTTAATTCAATAATTATTAACTCATTATTCAACTCAAGAACACATCAGTTCACTACAATGCATGGACAGTTCAGTGGAGACCAGTGAAAGAGGTAGATGAAAGGGTTGAGATAGCTATCAGTTGTGACATTAGTTGTGCATGAGATTTGCACCACACTTGGAGGAATTTCCCATGAGGATTGCACTGTCAAGCCAAGGAGATTCGAACCTTGGATCTCTCATTAGACCAGCCTTGATTGTGCAATAGAGGCAGGCAATTAGTGGATGAGTTTTGAACCTGTGACTTGTTCAAAACAAGGCTAGTTTGTGTGTAACTTCATGAGATAGTACTGAGTACTTGTGAGGAGTATTGTGCTATGTACTCTTACATGTTCTCTCCATTATAATATACACAATAGCTGAGGGGTTTTCAGCTATACGCTTTCCCCATACATACTGTGTAATGTGTGTGATGTTTTGATGATCTTTTGATCGCATACCGCTTGTTTTATTTCCGCATGTGTGATGATCTGAGTGGAAGAGATTATGTGTTGCATATGAATTCGAATTGATATGTGATCAGGATAATCTCGGTGGATAAATCTTCATTATTCAGCAAATTTCTACAT